>OY253679.1:143716-373726 GCA_958009085.1 Protoeuglena noctilucae
TGTGGGGGTCGGGGGGTCCCTGGCTGAGGCGTGAGGCGCGGGCGCGGCCGGTGGGGCTGGGGGGGATGGGGGGGAGGGGGGGGCGGTTGAGAGAGGGGTGAGAGAGGGGGGTTGTGGGATGAGAGAGGGGTCCAAGAGTCTAAGTCTAATCAGAGTAACTTTACCCATTAAGAGTGACAATATTGACACTGAATATGACTCATCCCATCCACGCAATCTCACCCGATGGACCCGTCGGACCTCTCCCTCTCCGCCAGCCCCAGCAGTGCTGAGAGGGGGGGGGCGGGGCGGCTGCCCCTGGTCGCGGAGTGGGCGGAGTGGGAGGCGTGGGGGTGGGGATGAGGGTGGGGGTGGCTGGCAGCGAGCGATGCCTGCAATGGCGGGGGATGGGTGGGTTGAATGGCCGGAGTGGGAAGCATGAGTGTTGGGATGAGAGTGACTGGCGGCGATGGATGCCTGCGATGGGAGGGAAGGGGGTGGGTTGAATGGGTGGGGTGTGATGAGGGGTGTGGAGTGGGGGGCGTGGGTATGTGCGTGGGGGTGAGCACCAGTGCATTCCCAATCACACATCAGAGCAGCCACACTCCCACGTCATCAGTTCATTCCCAATCACACACCCAACACAGAACTTCTCCCCACCCCCCTCTCGCCTGTGACACCCCACCTCCCCCTCCCCCTCCCCCCCCCGGCCCGCGCCTCTTGCCCCGCTCGCCCCCGTGGCCCACCATGTCGGCAGGCAGGGGGCGGGAGGAGCCCTGTTAAATGGAAAGAGAAGAGGGATTGAGAGTTGAGTGATTGATATAACGAGAGAGGAACCCTCAATGAGATTTGAGTGAGTTTGATGAAGAGGGCATGGGCAGAGATAACGATCGCGATCAAATGAGAGTGATAAGGGAAAGCACACAGAAAGAATATCAAAAGCAATAACAGAATAGCAATGCGCATCATTCCTCTTCCTATCGCCCCCATCACCGCATCCCACCCCTCACCTGCAGCGCCACCCCCCCCGCCCCCGCCGCCACCCTCAGCTGCCCATCGCTGCGCCTCCGCAGACCCATCAGCCCGCCCCCCCCCGCTCGCCCCTCATTGCCCGGCGCGGGCAGGTGCGGCAGCGAAGCGGCAGACCCCGCATTTGACACCCTGCCCGCCCTCTGCCCCCCACCCGCACCCTCGCCCGCTCTACTGTGATGAGAAGCGGCATGCCCCCATCCCGCGGCGTCCCACTCCCGCGGGTGCGTATGCGATATGGATGGCATGGACTGCATGTGGATGTGTTGTTCGGGCATGCTAGGGGCGCGTGCCGACGCGGGGAGGGGCGGGGAGCGGGGGGCGGAGGAGAGGGATGCGGGGGTGTGGGTGCGGATGAGGGATTCGAGGGAATGGATGCGGTGGAGGGTGGAGTGGAGGGGGGCTGCGGGGGTGGGGTAAGTGTGGTGGTGGGTGATAGGTGGGGGTGGGGGTGAGTGTAGGGGTGGGGGTGCATGTGCAGGGGTGCGTGTGGGGTTAGAGGGGGTGGGGATGCGTAGGAAGGAGTGGATGAGTTGCCCTGTGCACAGCTGCTCTCAAGTGCTGCGCTATGCACAACACCCAACAATCGCTGCCATACACCATACCTTCCCGCCCATCGCTGCGTTTCTGCATCCCCACCCCCACTCGCCTTGCGCGGCCCTGCCAGGTGATGCTTCTGCGCTGCTGGGCCCGCTTCCCCTGTCGTGCGCCCACGCCGCCCCCGGGCGGGAGGGGCGCGACGACGATTGGCCCGACACGCCCGGCGCATCGGCGGGGGCGGCCCTGAGGGGGGGTGGGAAGGGGTGGGAGATGAGGGGCTGTTGAGCGTGTGTGGGGATGTGGAGTGGCGGTGGTAGTGCACCCAGCATCTCATACTACCTTCACCGCTCCTGTCACACTTATCCACTCTACACCCCTTCCCCTCACCACCACCACTCCACACCCCATCCCCTCACCTCCTTCCCCCCGGCACCATATCCCGCATTCCTCACCACACCACCACCACTCACACCACCACTCCCAACTAGTCCCACCGTGCTTGCCCCATTCACATCACCCCTCTTCTCACCTCCTCCCCCCCGGCACCATGTCCTGCGCCCTCAGCCGCATGCGTGCGAGCACGTCATCTGGCAGAGAGGCGCTTTTAGCAGGGACGGCGCGGGCAGCGGGCGACAATGGCGGTCGGGGCACGAACAGCGCGGGGCTGGTGGGGGAGAGGGGGGCGTTGGCGACCGATGAGATGCTGACCGCCAAGTGGCGCAGGGACTGGGGGGAGGGGGAGTTGGTTTGTTTTTTGAATGAGGGTGGTGGTTGGAATGAGAGTGGTGGTTTGGATGAGAATGGCGAGTGGGGATATGCCAGACCTGCACTGCACTGCAATCCACCACATCACCCTTCACACATCCCCATTCCCTTCTCACCTTGCTCGCGGCCAGCACTGCTGTCCTCACATCATCTCATCCTCACATCAACCCCCATCATCTCTCAATCTAAATCACCATAAATCACCACCATATATAACTAAATTAGCCAATGCCCATTCACCTTGCTCGCCGCCAGCACCCCCCGTGGCGACACGGCCCCCCCGGCCCCGTCCGCCCCCGCGCCCCCCACCGCCAGCCCCAGCGCCAGATCCGCACGCGACCCCGTGCCGCCCCTCATCGCGTGCAATCGCGCGAGGGTGGTCACACCAGAAGGGTTTTCGTCGGACAGGCGGCGGCTGAGGCTGCTGGAGCGGGGGGGGCGGTCGGGGGCGGCGCGGGAAGCAGTGGCGGTGGCCTGGGGGTGGAGAGGGTGGGGGTATGGGTTAGGGTGAGGAGTTGGAATGGCGAGGAGTTGGGATAATACCACCCAGCTTTGCCCACACTAGTCAACCCACAACGAACACTCACACAAACCAATCACCAACTCACACTCGCATACACCAACCCCACTCTAAGCCACCCCACACCCCACCCCCCCCCCAACCCCACGCACCTCCTCCTCCCCCATCACCGCCCTCCGCGAGTCGCCCCCCGTGGCTCCCGCCACCTCCACCGAACTGCTCTGGTCCGAAGCCGCCCCCGCACGCATCCCCGCCACCCCCCTTGACTCCCCATCCCCATCCACATCCGTGCTCCCCTCCCCCGCACCCTCCGAAGCACCCACCCAGCTTCCCCCGGCGCCCCGCGGCCCGATCCGCGCACCCGACCCGCTTTCCACCACAGGGGACAACCCCGCGGGCCCAACGGCAACCCCATTACCACCCCCACTACCACCTGCACCAATACCCACACCCCCACCCCCACCCGCACCACCAGCCCCACTTGCACCGTTCGGCACCGCCGCCCACCCCCTCTGCGGCGGCTGCAGCTCCAGCGACGGCGCCACGCGCCTCACAGAGACCGCGGAGTCGAGGGAGCGACGCGAGGGCGGGGGGTCCATCGATAGCCTTAGCGTGTCTTGCGAATTACGCCCAGCTGCAGCTGCGGCGGCGGTGCTTGCGCCCCATGCAAGTGCTGCGTCCGGGGCTGCGGTGTGCACAGCCACAGTGGGGTTAGGGCTATCGGCAGGGGCCACACGCCCGCTACGCCCGTTGGGGCCCGCCGCCACCGCCACCACCGGCGCAAACGTCATCCCCGCCCCTGTTGCCGTCACTGCTCCTGTTGTTGTTCCGTTTGCTGGGAACGGCGACTCTCCCGCAATCCCCGGCGCTACCCTGGCGCTCCCCGCGCCCCACCAGGCGCCGCCGGTTATAGCAGCCGGAATGGCGCGTGCGGCCGTGCGCCCCTCCCCGCCCCCACCCCCTCCCCCCGCACTGCTGTCGTCCCTATCGACACCCGTATCTGTGTTATGGCTGCGATCGTGGTCTCGTTCTCGCCCGTTCCTGCCCTGGGGCAGCGTGCTGGACCCGTGGCGGGAGGGGGTGAAGGCGTCGGATGGGCGGAGAGCTGAGGTCGTGTCGGGGAGGAGGAGGATGCCGCGGACTGAGAGAGGGAGAAGGGGTGAGGATGGGGTGAATGTTAATGTGAATGTGGGGTGTTGATGTTAGGTGTAATATGACGTGAGGGGTGTTGATGTGAGGGGTCAGTGGGTGTGGGGTGTTGCTGTGAGAGGGGGGAGGCGGTGTCGGGGAAGAGGAGGATGCCACGGACTGAGGGGGGAGGGGGATGGGGAGGGTGGGTGATGTGAGGGATGGGGTGAATGTGGGGTGTTGATGTGAGGGGTGTTGATGTGAGGGGTGTTGATATGAGAGGTGTTGATGTGAGGTGTCGGGACATCACGACGTGGCACCCCGCGTCGACGGATGCAAGTGACACTAACATGCGCCTGTCTCTGGCCATTTCCCATCAGTCTCATCTCGCCTGTCTGCGTGCCCACGGACGATGCCGGCCCCTGGTCCCCCCAGGGCGGTCCGCTCTCAGGGGCAGACACGGAAGGGGAAGGCGCGGCTGGGGGGATGAGAAGGGAGGTGGCAGTGAGGAGTGCTGAGTAGTGAGAGAGGTGGTAAGTGATTGGTTCAAGCTGCCACCTAATTGCTCCCCGCTCACCTGCTTGGTCCATGGCCTCACTGCCCGTCCACCTGCAGCAGCCTCAGCACAACCACAGTGTTCTTTGAAGCTGTTCCCTTCCTAGTATCACTGCCCGTCCGCCTGCAGCAGCCTGAGCTTGGCCGCCGTGTCTTTGAAGCTCTCCCGCCTCCCCAGCACGGGCTTGGGAAGCGGCGCGGCTCCCTCGGCGTCCCCCTCCGCCAGCGACGGCAGCGATGGCACGCGGGTGTCCAAGTGCGTGGGGGAGGAGAGGTCACCGCCGGAGCTTGGGCGCTTGATGCTCGCGGACACGCCCAGGCGCTTCTGTGGGGGGGAGTGGGGTGGGGTGGGTGGTTAGGTGGATGTTGGGAGGTGGCTATCGTGTCATGCACATGTGACATATGAAGCGGGGGGTAGATGATGGCAGTCCGTGGCGCTCCGTCCCCCCCTCTCTACTTCGACAATTGCAATACAAACAGTGCAGGACAGCTCTCGCCTGCGACAGGCTCTTGAGCGCCTTGAGTCGGTCCGTCTCCGTCACACGCACGGGCTCGGCAGCCCCAGCGCTACCACCAGCAGCTGAGGTGGTGGCGCCGATCTCGGCGTTGTCAGTGTCGATCCCAGCGGTTGCGATAGCGTTGGGGCTGGTCGAGGCGAGATAAGGGCTGGGGGCGGTGAGGTCGTGGTCGTCTTTTTCAAATGGGTCGCCCAGTGCGTCCTCGGTGAGACTCGAATTCGGGATCACCGCGTGGTCCTCGTGGTAAATCTGGGGAGATGTGAAAAAGAGAATCCAGGTGAGAGTCGAAGGGGGGGACCGCAGACGCGACGCAACAGGGTGAGGGGAGACAAAAGACAGAGGCCAGTGCCAACAGCGGACTCCTAGTCCCTGACCAATTGACATGAGCATTCGTGCCAGCATCGCACATCTAGCAACTCGTGCGTCCATCGTGCTCTGCCCCGGTGTGCATGGCAACCCCCCTCTCGCCTGCGACCCCCTTCGGCGGAAGGAGAGGCTCCGCAGCGCCGCCTCCTTGGTCCCCTGCGACACGGGACCGACCGACGCGGCCGGGGCGGGGCGGGGCGGCGCTTCGCCGGACGGCGCACCCTTCAGTGACCGCAGCCGCAGCAGCCCCGGGCGTGCGGGGGGCGAGGAGTCCTGCTCCCCCGGGCTCTCCGCGTCTTGTGACGCTTCGGATTCCTCCTCAGGGTCCCGCTGCTGCGACGCGGACACGCCCAGGCGCCGGGAGCGGAACGACGCGATCGCTTGCAAAGGGGCGGCGGGGGTGGGGCGCGAGGCGGGGGTGCGGGAGGAGGGGGAGCGGTCGGGGGAGAGGGGGGAGGACTCGCGCGCGGTCACGAACGACGGGTCGGCTGCGGGGTGGCGGATGGGAAGGTTGAGTTGGCACATGGCACGTGGCGACAATCAGTGGCGCTAGCTGCCGGCGCAGCCCTGGCCCACCTTGCGCGGGTCCCGCGCGCGCGGCTGGGCTCAGGAGCGACGCGGGGCGCGGGCGCGCGTCGCCGTGGGAGGTTGGCGCGGTGGGCGAGGGGGAGGGGGAGGGGCTCGAGCGGGCGACGGGCGGCGCGTCAGCGCCGGTCGCGAGGAAGGGGGGCTGGCGGTCGAGAGCGGACGGGTGGCGGGCCCCGGGAATCACGGGAGTTCCGGAAACGGGGTCTGTCTGGGCGGAGGGGGCCTGGCGCTTGCCCTTGCTGCTGCTGGACCGCTTCTTGCGCGGCTTGGGGGGGTCGATGCGGTCGTGGATGAAGCGCGCGAGGGCTCTGCGGGAGAGGAAAAACGTTTAGATGTGAAAGGATGCGACGGCGGGGTGCGCGGCGCCGCAGGGGAGGCTGGGCCGGCGCAGGCGCCCTAGCTGTCGTCGCACGGAGCCAACGCCGCTCCGGTGAGGTCCGGAAGGTCCCTCCGCTGCACGCGGCATGCGCAGTAGGCGATTGTCACCTAAGGGCGATGAGACCGAGGATCCACGGCGCGGCGCGAGCGGCGAGCTGTCCCAGCGGCTGGGGCGGGGACGGGCCCATCGGACGTGCGGAGGGGGGCGCGTCCTCTCCTGGACTCGTACGCTGCGGAAACAACGTAAGTACAGGAAGTCCCCCGGCGCATCGCGGGGCTCGTGCACGGCCGCCGCGCGCGGGTCAGGCCTCTCGCAAGGGTGGGAAAGCGCAAAGCCGCTGCAGCGCTGCGGCTGGCCTAGAAAGGAGAAACGCCATGGGTGACTTTCCACGAAAAAGGACAACGCGACAACTGGGAAATGGGAGGCCGAAGAGGCCAGCGCGCCGCGGCCAACTCCGGCACGCTCGCATGCGTGGAATGGCAGCCCTGGTGCAGGGACAAGCGGGGCGCAAGGGCAGGACTGAGACGAGCGTGGGCCCGAGCGCGTTGCACGCTGTCTACAGCGCCCGGAAGAGCCAACGGGCCAACAACCCCGGGACCGCGCGCTCCTGCGAAAAGGTCCGCGCGTTCACCAAAGCCGGCGAGGCGAGTAAGTAAAGAGTTGATTATCCCCGCAGGATCCACGGTGGAAACGGGGGTGCGTGCGAGCGATTGGTGCGCGGGATCGCGGCGTGTCGCTCACCAAGTTTCCTGACGATCCCTCAAGATAAAGCTGTGAACGGGACAATCAGCTCATCATCCTCCCCTCGGCGAGCGGCCGAGCCAACTCTCAAGGCGAGCCAATTTTCTGACGTCAGAATTCCTGTTGCTTTTTAAGAACAAAGCCGATTTCGACGCGGGCTTATGCGCGGAGTGCGCGTTCATGCGTCTGTCGAATCGGCAGGGCGCGCGGTCGGACCACCAGCCCCACCTATCACCCGCACTTGGCCCGTGCGCGAGCGCTACCCACATCTTGGCATGAAGCGGCCGGCGGCGGCAAAGGCGGGCGCGGCTGAAAAGGTGAATGGCCTCGCCGTTGCTCCGAGACAGCCACGGACGCTCTGCCTGCGTCCGCTCGACGCTGTGCGCGTAGCAATTCTTCGGAGCTCTTCCATCGCCGCCCTGCTGATTTTCTCCACCGCCGCGCGAGCGTTGGGGCTTTGCGGTCGCGTATCGATATCGCGCCGCGTTGTTGCAAGACCAAGGAGCCCGTAGTGCAACGACCGCACGTCCCTGGGTTTGTGCGGGAGGCATGGCGCCCTGCGAGGGCCCGCCAGGTCTCCCACGCTTTCTCAGCGACACGCTGCGAACTCAAACGCAGGAGAAGGCGATGCGTCGGAGCATGGAGGCCGGGCCCTCGGACGCGGGGGCGCCGAGCGAGGAGTGGCAGTGCCCCGCGTGCACGTTCCGCAACGCGTCCGACGCCGCCCGCTGCGACATGTGCGGGACGTCCAGAGGTGTGTCGGATCGACGCGCGCGCGCGAGGCCGGCGTCGCTCTGCCGCGTGCGAAGGGGGGCGCAGGTCGCATCGCGATTCCCTCGCCGCTGCAGGATCCGGGGCCGGTCCCCGCGTCTCGGAGGACCGCAGCGACGACGATTACGAAATGACATACGAATCGGACGGTGAGCGGCGATGGCGAGAGGTCGCGCTCGCCCCGCAGGCCCCATAAGAGCCCGGAATGCAGCCATCCCCGCCTGCCGCGCCACGCCCCGCCACGCCCCGCCCTCTCTTGTTCCCAGAATCTGCGGAAGCGGGATCGGAGCCGGATGAGGAGCCGGACAGCGACAGCGGCAGCGAGAGCGAGAGCGTGGATGCCGGTGGAGGAAAGGCGGTTGCACCCACCCCTGCCTTCCAATGCGCCGCGTGCCACGCCGCCTGCCCGTCCATGTCCCACGTATTGCGCACGTCGCAATCGCGGCAACTCTGCTGCGTGCCCTGGTGAGACGCCCCACGCTTCTGGCCCGGCCATTCCCCTTCACTCTCCGTCTCCCCATCGCAACACCATGCAACAGCAGCTGGTGCCTGCCTTTATACCCACCCTGTTTCCCCATGCTCTCGTTCACTTTCTCTCACCCACTTACCCGCTCCCTGCCCCACCTGCCCTCACCCCCTCACCACCCCACCACCCCACCACCTCACCCCCTCACCCACCCCCTCCCCCTCCCCAGCCTCGTCCGCGCCTGCGAGTCCGCTCTTCGCAACACCGTCCGACTGGCAGACGCCCACCCTATCCCCGAAGACCCCACTACGTCAGACGCACCACCAACAACCACCACTCCCGCCTCTGCCACTAAGAAACCCGGCGCTGCCTTAGTCAAGTCCGCAACACCCAAGTCCGCACCCACCACCCCCGCACACGCAATCAATGCACCCGCACCCTCGCCCGCATCTGCCAGCAAGGCAGCGGCCGCCGACGGCCCCCCTCCCGGCCCCTTGCGCCCCACAGCGCCCGGCCTGACCCTCGCATCGCTGCAGTCGCTCTTCTGCAACCCAGCGGACAACACGCCGCTGTCAGCTAACGACGTGCTCGCCATCGGCGGCGCGGGGCTGTTGCTCCATGCCTGTGCGCTCCTGCGCCCTCTGTCAGAACGTGCTGTGCTGGACCAGTCATCTACCGGGCGCCTGATTGCGAGCGTGTGGCAGCTGCGTGCGCTGTCGGGCGTGGATGCCGAGCCGGACGCGGTTGCGTTGCTGGAGGGGGAGTGGGCGCAGGGGCTGCGGGGGCGGGCGGGGGTGGCGGCGGGGGCGGCGAGCGGGGCGGGGGCGGGGGAGGGTGCTGGGGTGGCGGCGGGGGGTGCGGGTGCGGGTGGTGTGAAGGGGGGTGCGCGTGGTGGGGGTGGGACGGGATATGAGCCTGAGAGGGACAGCAAAGACACGGCGGTGCTGATGACGATGCGCAAGATGCAGAAGCTGCAGCGGGACACGGGTGAGTGAGTGACTGAGTGATGGCAGTGGGTGAGTGAGTGGCGATGGCGAGAGGTGGCGGGGTGCAGCGCTCACAGCCAAGTGTCGCTGGCTATCACCCTCGTTGCACAGCTCATATTCTTCTTATTACTCTTATCCAATATAACTCTTCCCATATCCTCTCTATTCAGACCGTGTGATGGCGGAGGTGCTGAAGGAGGTCAACGACGCGTTGGACGAGCTCACGGGGCTGTACCCGGAGGCACCCAGGTGCGATGAGAGTCGTTGCTTGATTTTGATCACATACTACGATCGCATATACTGTGATTGCACACTCGTGTGTGCTTACATTGGCTTGCATTCACTTACCGTTTGACAATCCCATTCATCCCTTTCCAATCTACCATTTCCAAAACCCACCATTCCCTCTCCTCTCCTCTCCTTTCCCACAGATGGGACTGTTCCGACATCGACCTGCCCCTCCCCGCATTGGCCTCGCTGTTATGCGGGGGCGTCCCTCAAGTCCTCTCCTCCCTCCTCTCTTGCTCCATGGCAGCGATTGCTGAGCGCATTTCTCTCGTCCGGCGCGCTCTGACGCTCCTGCGTGCTTGCGCCAGCCACCGCCCGCTTCTGCCGATCGTGGGGCTGCCCGAGGGGGCGCTGCGGTGTGCGGTGGGGAGCGCGGTGGCGGCGAGGGGCCTCGCGGATTGGGGTGAGAGGTTTTGGGGGGAATGGGGGGAATGCGAGGGTCGATTGGTGGTGGGTATCATGGGATGGGGGGTGGGGGGGTCGGGAGATCGTTTGGGGGATGGTGGATGGATGGTTGGTATCACACACTTTATCCCATACCAACCCAATTGCATGTATCTATTCTAATCCGATCACAAGTATCAACTCGACCCCGCACCCCTTCCCCTCCACCCCCTCCACCATTCCAGGCCCTTCCGTGATGGCGCGCCTGTCCGAGCGCGGTCAGCAGGCGGCCATGCTCCTGAAAATGCCGTGCGGGGATTCGGAGGAGGAGATGGGGATGCACGTGTGCGCGGGTGAGATATGAGTGTTTGTTGGGAAGTAAGATAGAGATAAGAGAGATGGGGATGCACGGTGTGCAGGTGGGTGTGGGTGCATGTGGGCGTGGGTAGCAGTGCGGGTGTGGGTGCATGTGCGGGTGAGTGTGGATAGCAAGCGCACCTCACCCCCACCCCTCTGCCCATCCAGCTAACACTCAAACTGACCACATATGACCACTGCCCCATTTACTACCCCATCCGCTCCCCCATTTGACAGTCAAACTGACCACATATTACCACTGCCTCATCCACTCCTTCCCCATCCGCTCCCCCCTCTCCCCACCCTCGCAGCCGACGTCAACAGCTCTTACAACCAGAGCTCGCTGTCGGTGCTGCAATGGCAGGGTATGTGCCGGGACGCCATGTGTGGGGAAATCCAGACATTCGCGACATCTAATGGGGTGCAATGGGGTGGCGCTGCACATGCCACTGCTTCTGCAGCTGCGGGTGGGGTGGGCGGTGCGGGTGCGACGGGCGGGGGGGTCGGCGGTGGGGGCAAGGAGGGGAGGAGGCAGGAGGGGGGTCGCGGGGGTGTGGATGCGGCGCCAGCGGCAGCGGACGGTAATGGTGGGAGTGGTAATGGTGTTGGTGTTGGTGTTAATAATAACAATGGCAAAGCGGGGCCGTCGGGGTCGCGGGGTGGGGGCGACGATTATGCAAGGAGGATGGCGGCGTTCCGGTGAGCGAAATGAGGGAACAATAGTAGTATACTAAGTAGACATGTATTTAGTAGATGTGTACTAAACAATAGTCACTAGAACAATACCATTACACCACCCACCACCCACTCCTTCCGCTCCCACTCTCACTCACCCTTTCATCCCATCACCCCCAATCATCACACTTGTTCAATACTCGCCATCACCTGTCATCTCGACCCCCCCTCATCGAGACCGATTTGAGCACCACCCACTTCTCCCGCCCGCACCTCACTCACCACCCCCACTTCCATCTCAATACTCTCATTCACGACCATCACCCCTTATCCCCATCCCCATGGCAGTCTGATCGAGGCCGACCTCAGCACCACCCACTACTTCCGCTCGCACCTCACCACTTCCGCATCCATGGGCGGCGACCAGCGCCGTCGGTGGAACAGACGCGTGCAATCGGAGATATCCACATTGGCCACGAATCTCCCATTGCACATGGACTCTGCCGTGTTGATGGCCTACGACCCGCGGCACCTGGCGCTCATGCGGTGAGGGTGCTGGGTTGAAGAGGGAATGTAGTAGATCTGTATAGTACTATTATGGGAACAGGTAAGTGGCACGCGATCCCAGGCTACCAGAGGTAGATACGAGAGTGATTAGATGGTAATAAAATTGATATTATGTTTTAATAATAGATCATACAAGTTACTCATTACCCCTCAACCCCTCCCCCCCCAGCGTTCTCATCTTCCCTTCTCCCGACACCCCCTATGCCCACGGGGCTTTCTTGTTCGACCTCTATCTCCCCGACAGCTACCCCAGCCGGCCGCCCATGATGCAGTTTCTGACAACTGGGTCGGGGAGGGTCAGGTTCAACCCCAACCTCTACAACAGCGGGAAGGTGAGGGGTGGAGTGGGGGGGGGGGGGGGGGGGGGGGCTGTTATGTGGGTGAGAGAAGAGGGGTGAGTGAGATCCGACCCCCACCACCACCCCTCTTATTACCACCACCCCCACCCCCACTGCCACCCTCACTGCCACCCTCAACCCCCCCCCATCCTCAGGTCTGCCTGTCCCTCCTAGGCACCTGGCAAGGCCCCAGCTGGGACCCCATGCTATCGAGCATCGAGCAGGTATTGTTGAGTATCCAGAGCATGGTGTTCTGCGAGACGCCGTGGCTGAATGAGCCAGGACACCAAGTGCAAACCGCCAACGACCGGGCGTGCGCCCAGGACTACAACCGGGCCATTCGGTGAGGGGCAGCGGTAGTTGGTGTTGTGGGATTGATGATAAGCATTATTCTCTTATTTTTGTTGATGCGACGGTAACCGGGCCATAAGGTGAGGGGCCAGGGCATTGCTACTATTACGATAAGTGTAACTGTTATTATTACTATTACTATCACTACTACTACTGCCATTATTATTACTACTTCTACTCACTATTGCTATCACTAGCAATTAGTATCAACACGTTTTAGTAATATATTGTTCTATCTTCCCCTCTCCCCAGGTACCACACCCTGGCGTTCGCCATCCTCCCCCACCTCCGCAAGTCAGATCCCGTGTTCGGCCCTGCTATTAAAGAGCATCTGCGCATCAAAGCGAATGCGATTAAAGCCACGGCAGAGGCATGGCTGCAGGAGCTGGGGCAGGAGGGGGGGGGCAGGGCGAGGCACGGGTGGCCCAGGACGCCGTTCGGGGGGGTGGTGAGTGGATATGGGGGTATTTGTGACAATAAGTACATTATATATCTAATGTGTTGAATTGGCAGTCGATTGGTTGCTGTGGATGGGTGGGATGCGGTAAGCAAGACGTCGGTGGGGTATGAGTTTTGAGCGAATGGGCAGCGCTTGTGATGCGAGTACTGTTAACTAACCAGTAGTCCTTCTCTTGCCAATTAGGTGACGCTGGATGACGATTACGTGGCGAGGAGGACCGAGGAGGGCGGTGGGGATGGGGGCGGGGGGGTGGCACCTGTGGCGGGGGTGGGAGAGGAGTGGGACAGCGATGGGGGTGAGGGGGAGGGTGAGATTGATGGGAATAATGAGAGTGATGGGGATGAGGCGATGTCGGAAGATAACGGGGGAGAGGCGGCGGCAGGGGGTGCGAGCGGCGGTGGGGATGCGGGTGCGGGTGCGGGTGCGGGTGCGGGTGCGGGTGCGGGTGCGGGTGCGGGTGCGGGTGCGGGTGTGGGTGGTGGCAATGCGGGTGCGGGTGCGGGTGTGGGTGTTAACAGCGGCAGTGGCGGTGCGAACGGTGCGAATGGGGCAGCGGGTGGCAAGTCGTGGTGGTCGAGTGGCATCGCGTCGACGATCGAATCCTGGCGAAAGGGGGCCAAGGTGGGTGGGTGGGTGTGATGTATTGATAAGCGCCTTGTTCTTTTTTGCTATTGACATAAGGCTGGCATGGGGGTGCATGCACGGGACCACCATCCCATCCCATCGCATGCGCACGCCATGCATCGTTACCAAAAATACACATGCAATAAGAGCCCACGCTGAGCTGGGTCGCGATATTCGTTAGTGTTATTGCGATCTGTCTCCCCCCCCCAGTCCGACTCATTTCTGGCGAAGATGGCGCTGCTGGTGGGGGCGGTGTCGGCGGGGCTGGACGCCATGGAGGGCAAACCGCAGGGGAAGTGAGGGTATTATACCCAACAAGCAGGGTTATACCCAGCAACGGGGTTGTACCCGAAAGAACTGGGCTATACCTGACACAACTGGGCTTGGAAGTGGGAAGCAGGAAGTGAGGGCATCACAGCACGTTCGTTTGTTGCATGGTTGGTTGGACAAGTGCGGCACATCAGATGGCACTTGCAATTTTGGGTTGTTGGTTCGTTGACAGTTGCAGCTAAGTGTCGGCACGCGAGAGATGCCCGGTGCTGGATGCTGGCGGTGAAAGCGGGCGCGGCGTTTGAATTGAAGCATCCCCATTGCAGCAATTGCCACCGCCACTGCCACCTTGTTGCCACCCCCACTGCCACCCTCATCACCGCCCTCATTGCCACCCCCACCTGACCAGCGGGTGGCTGTGCGCTCCCACCTGGCTGCGATGGCTGCGTGGCTGGTGCTGCATGTGTCGCTAACCCAGCACTGCCGATGACAAAAGCAGCCCCTCAGCCCACCATACAACGGGGCTGTAACTAAAGCGCAGAGGAGCCCGCGTGTGCCGAAAGTGATCGAAGAGTATCCAGATGAGAGATTAGTGGCCAGATAAGGATATATGGGCTTCAAACATATGCATGTAGCTACCAAAGCAGTCGACCCTGCCTGCGGGCCCAACACAGCAGGCCTAAGCATAAAGCTACGCTTGCGCACTAGCACAGTGAGAGCCGTCGCCATCGCTTGCTGTTGCTGGAAGTCCTGGACACGCACCGTCGTTGCTCAGGGGAAGGCAGAGTTGATGAGGTTGTTGCCGCGGCCAGCCCCGCCGCCACCGCCGTTACCGTTGCCGGACTGCGCACTGCGGGGAGGGGCAGGCAGAAGGCTGTCATGCCAGCGCAAGCGGGGTGGCGCCAAGATTGCACATGCTTATGCCATCAAAGCAATGAAACATGCTCGAAACCTGCGTGTATGTCGACTCACTTGGCCTGCGCGATGTTGCCGCCCCCGAAGCCGCCGTAGCCGCCGCCGAAACCACCACCGCCCATGGCCTGGTTGATGAGGTTGTTGCCGCGGCCAGCGCCACCAGCGAGCGCGCTGCGTATCAGAAAGCACGGCAGAGCGTCAAAGAGCGCTCAGGCAAGCAAGAGAGCAAGAGGCGCGGTCGGACAAGCCACGCTGCCTCACTTGATCTGCCCAACGTTGCCCCCGCCAAAGCCGCCATAGCCGCCGTAGCCACCGCCGTAGTAGCCGCCGTTGCCGCCGACAGCCTGGTTGATGAGGTTGTTGCCGCGGCCAGCGCCGCCCACGAGCGCGCTGCAGGTGAGGGCACATGGCAGCATGAGGGAGCGCCCGGGAGGCTGTGAGCAAGTGCGGCAGTCCGTGCCATGTCGCCTCACTTGATCTGCCCGACGTTGCCCCCGCCGAAGCCCCCACCACCGCCCAGGGCCTGGTTGATGAGGTTGTTGCCGCCGCCGCCGCCGCCCGTCAGCGCGCTGCGGTGTGATGGGGCGCGTGCCGCTAATGCCCCCATCTCCCCTGACGACTCGCTGCTCAGAGCACGCATCCTCCACTCGCCGTCGCAGCCGCGGGCGGGAGGGCGGCGCGCGGACTCACTTGATCTGGCCCACAGCGCCGCCGCCGAAGCCGCCGCCGAAGCCGCCGTTGCCGAGGGCCTGGTTGATGAGGTTGTTGCCGCGGCCCGCGCCGCCGCCGCCGCCGGCCTGGGCGCTGCGGGCGCCGAGGAGCATGGACCGACTTGCAAGGCCGCGGCAAAAGCGTGCCGACATGCCACGCACGCACTCGCCGCACAGCCTGAGTCGCCGCGCTGCCCGCCCGCGCTGCCCGATGCATGAGCGCCGCGTCCATCGCACCCCGCGCATCCCCGCCCCGCCCCGCGCCGCGCTCACTTGGTCTGCCCGGTCTGCAGCAGGGTGCGGCTGGGCGCGTCGATGTCGATGTCGGGGAGCGCGGCTGCGGGCGAGGAGCGGGTGGCGGGTGGTCATCGCCCGACGCCGCTCGCTGCGCTGCTCAGTCCCCCCTCCCGACGTCTCCCCGCGCGCGGGGGCCGGCCCGACGGGTCGCACTCGCGAGGGCCCGCGCGGGCGGTGGGGGGCGTGGCCGGGCCCCGCGCGACCCGCAGCGCCCGCATCGTCGACGGTCGCCCCGCTCCCGCCCCCTCAGGCCTCACCGCGCGTCGCCGACGCCGCCGCGACCACGAGGGCCAGGGCCAGGGCGACCGCCCGTATCGCGCGAAGGAGGGCCATGGTGGGGTGGTCGGGTGCGGTGGCTGTCGGATCGGAGCGAGTCGCCGAGGATCTGTCGCCCGGCGGGGCCGCCCGGGCCTATTTGAGCCCCCGGGCGGGCCCCGAGGCCGCGGGCAAGTGTGCCAGGTCACGGGTCGGACGGGGGCGTGGCGTCGGACGGGGGGAGTGCGACGGGTGACGTGGACGCGGGGGCAGCGCGGGAAGGGCTCAGGAGGCTGTGAATCGGTGAGTATCTTCAAAGATTTCAAGCCAGATAGTTTTTATGGCATGCAGGGTGCTTGAGCAGCCACCCTGGCCCCGCTTGCACACACAGACGTCATCCACAAGATCAATTACCTACAACCTTTTGCACAGCACCGCTCCCACGCCGCGGCCAGATGCAAAAAAGAGATTGGTTCGCTGACACGTCCTTGACTTGCACTATCCTGCGCCCGATTCCTCATGCTTTGCACATGATTGTTGCATCTAATCAACAGCACATGCTGCTGATGCCGTTGCATTGACCCCGCGGCGAGGGGAGGCCCCCCGGCACGTGTCATTGTGTCGCTCCCGTCTCTCCCGTCGCCATCGCCATGCCTGGGCAGGGAGATGACGCGGACGGGCGTGTGTTGCAGGACACAAGCGCTCTCTTCGACGAGGACGACAGCAGCGACGAGGATTACCAGCTGCCCAGCAGCTCGGCGACTTCCACAGGCGCGCCCGCGCGAGATCCTGCGTTGTTGCATCCGCTAGTTTTCCAAGCGATGCATATATGCTAACTCTACCTGTTAAGCTGCGTTTGGGCGGCACCGGACGTCGCTCCCGGCGTGCCGACCTCGTTACTCGCCCAGCGTGCCCGTCGCGCGCCGTCCCCGCGCAGGCGACGACTCCTCCGCACCCGTCTCGGGGTCCGAGAGCGACTCCGACGAAGCACAAAGTGATGACTCGGACGCTGCGGCTTACGTGACCCTCGAGTCGATCGCGCGGGGCCGCGCCAGCGTGCCAGCCCCGCTTCCCGGCTCCATCTTCAACGTCCGTGCGCACGAGGGGGCCGCAGGCGAACATACGCGACGAAGACATGCAGGCGAGCGCGGCGCACGAGCGCGGCGTGGCAGGAGCGGCTCGCGGGGGCTCGCTGCTACTGCGTTGTGTCCAAATGCATTTGCTCCTCGCCGCCGCGATCGCAGGCGGAGCGGGCGGTGCGGATGTGGAGGTTAATCACAATCGCACGCGCACGCACGCCGCGGCGTCGACCAGCACGGCGGGCAGGTCTACGGGGCGCTCTGGTCGCAAAGTGACCACCGCACCGCTCTCTAGGGCTCTCGACAGCGCCGCAGAGGACACTCACACAAAGCACCGGGAACTGGCACTGGAGTGGCTCTTCGCCTGTGGGGCCGTGGACATGGGTGAGGACTCTTATGCACGCGATGGCATGCCAAGTCGGGTCCAGCCAACAAGCGTGGCGTGGTCGTGCATTCAAACCCTCACAGCTCATCACCTTTCCTTTCCCCCCCCCTTTACTGCGCAGCGGATGAGCACGACATCGACGATCTTCTGCACCCGCCCTCGCCCTCCCCGCACCCCACCACCACCACTGCTACCCCCACCGCCACCGCCACCGCCACCACCGCCGCCCCCACTGCCACCATCGCCACGCGCAGTCGCCGCGACTTGCGCCGCTTCGACATCGATCAGCTCGCGGCAGCCGACGCGGGGTCCCATGAGCCGCTGCTGGGCCTGTGGGATGAGGACGAGGAGTACGGGGCATTCCTGGCGGGGCTGGCGGGGGCGGGGAAGGTGAGGGTTGATGTGTGATGTGGGGGCGTGGGTGTTGTTGGTGGGTGGGTAGGTGTGTTTGGGAGGGTGGGGGTGTGTGTCTGTGCAAGCTTGCCACCACCCTCACCCCTCTCACCACCCATCACTCACCACCCTCACTACCCCCACCCCCACACCCCCACACCCCCCCCCCCTCTCAGACTGCCCCGCTGTCTCCCAGCATGGATGCGGATGGCGATGAGGATGATGACCCGGACTTCCGAGTGGAGTGGGAAGAGTTGTTTGGGAGCGATGGGGAGGGGGAGGGAGGCGATGCGGAGATGGGTGAGACTTGTGATGAGTGGGGTGATTGGATAGTATCATGGTTACTGTCATTGCTACTGTTACTATTGCTTAGTGTTGCTGGTATGTTTTGCATGCCCAGCTACCTGCACAGCAGGCAGTTTGATTAATTGCTTCTATCACTCTCATCCTTATCTGTCACTATCCTTTTACGCTCTTATCCTCTTATCTACAATATCTCCACTCTCCATCTTGCCAGAAAACGACGAGCTGAGGGGTCGATTGCGCGAGAGCATCCACCGCCGTCGGTTGGATGTGCTTTGCCACTCCAAACAACAAGGGACCAATGGCAGGGAGTTGATAGAGACAGCAAGCGGCAGTGCGAATGCGAGGGACGGTGTTTATATGAATGGGAATGGGAATGGGGGCGCGGGCGGGGCTCGAAGTGGGATGCGTGTGGATGCACCCCCACCCCACCCGCTCTATCAGCGGGATCCCGGCTGTGTTTGCGAGGAGGCCATGCCGGGAGGGCCGTTCACGTGAGTGTAATTAGGAACACGATATTTGATGATTGATGATTGTCATTGCATGGAAGATAGCAACCGTGATCCATCGATAACAACTGGCCGCTTGATCGTTGCTGCTGCTGTAATACTATTATATTTGTTCTATATCCACGACAAGCTCTATTGGATATTATCCAATACAGTCCATAATCATGCATATTTCAAACTCAAACCCCTCCCCCGTCTCCCACCGCCCGTGCAGGGACCGTCAGTTGGCGTTGTTGGCGCGCCAGTCCCACGCGCACGCCCAGCTGCTGGCGACCGTGCTGTGCTGCGCTTTCAATAATAAAAAACACCTTAAGACGGAGAGGGAAGCGAGGCGGCTGATGGCGCAGCTCATGCAAGCCAGGGACCGGTGAGGTGGATGTGATTGATGGTAATATAGTTACTGTAGAAAGATATTATGTTACGTATGTGATGGATGGGGCTGTATAGCATGCGATGGATGGATGTTATTATATCAATTTAGAAAGGATTACTCAACCACTCACACCCCACCGTTCATCACTCTCACCCCCCATCCCCCAACCATCCACCCACCCACCCCCCCCTCCCCCGCAGTTTTGCATCTCTCAACCAATCCCGTCTCACCCACCCCCTAGACCCCCTCGCATGTCGCCCCGTCCCACCCCCACCCCCCCACCGCCACATCCCCGGTCACCACTACCACCTCCCCCCCAGCCCCGCCCCGCCCTCCGCACCCCGCCACGGCCACTCGAAATTCAAAAATCGCGGCGCGGGGGCCCCCCAGTGTCAAACACCGACGCCGGCGGCGGCGGTGTCGGAATCAATTTCGCTGAGAGCGCCGGGTACGGTGCTGGTGGGGGTGACGGGGGACTTGCGGGGTCTTTACCCTCGCGACTGGGCGCCGCTGAGTGTGCCCGGGAGGCCGGTGTGGACGTTCCTGGACAACGCGTTCCTCAGGTGAGCGTATAGTACTAGTATAATTATTATATTATTTATTATTGTAAGTAATTGTTGAGCAATATTTAAAAAACATTTTTTCTTCACTTTTCCCCAGGGCACTTCCTGCCTTCCTTGCCACCCTCGCCGCCCTACCCACCGCCAATACACCCGCACCCGCCCCCTCACTCCTACCATCCACCATCACCCCACCCTCCCCATCCCTCTCATCCTCTATCGGCCCTGCATTCGCGTCATCCTTCTTTGGTCTTTTCAACCCCCGCCTGCTCCCCACCCCACTGCGCAAAGTCGATGCGGGGGTGAAGGGGCACGGCATGCCCCACTTCACGCCGGTGAGGGGTGGGATGGGAAGACGATTATAATTATTTAAGTTATTGTAGTTGTTGTTATTGTAGTTATATTATATATTAATCAAATATGCTTGTGTATTACTGTTGTCATGTGGTAGTGATGATCACTGATGTGCTGGGACTGTTACCGGCGGCGTTACTGTTACTTATTGACCGCCTTCCATTCATATTCAAATTTCCATCCATATGCAAACCCATTATTCCCCATTCATCTCATCCCCATTCTCAGTCCGAGGACCTCTTGCTGGCCCGATGCATTGAGAAGTGGGGTTGCGATTACGACAGCATGTCCGCCGATCTGCTGCCAGTATACTATTCGGGAGACATCGCTGTCAGATTGAGGGAGCTCAAGAAACGAGTGGGGTGGGGGAGGCATCCGGCTTGCCATGCATTGGGTGAGGATGGGTTGGAGGGGGTTGGTTGATGAGATAGGGATTGTGGGGATGTGGTGGGTGAGAGGGGAGTGGGGGTAGAGATATGTGGGATATTGTGAGGATGGATGTGGGATGTGCTGGGTGAGGGGGGTTAGAAATGAGAGTGGGAGCGGCTTTGGAAAGGCGAGGGTTGTGGTGAGATGGCATGGCGATCCGCAGGATGAGGGGATGTGCAAGATGAGACTGAGTTGACAATAACATCAACATCAATTGACTACACAATTCATCACCTCTATCACCCCCTCCCTAATTGATAACACAATTTATTACCTCTATCACCCCTCCCCCCACATACCCCCCGCAGCTGCCCAGGACGCCCCCCCTTCTCCCGCGGAGTCCCGTTTTCTGGCAGCGCTGGTGGCGTCAGAAGGGGCGTTTTCTGCGGCCGAGAAAGCACCGGGGGATTTGCCCTGGCGAGATCCCCGCAAATTGCGAGCGATTCTGACGGGGGCAGTGCGGGCGGCGAGGGGTGGGAAGGGGAGGGGGAGGGGCGGGGGAGGTGAGGGGGTGTGGGGGGGCAATGGGGTGCGGGTGTGGGTGCGGGTGGGGGGGGGGGGGGTGTGGGTTTGGGTGTTGGTGTGGGTGTGGGTGTGGGGCTGATGGGGTGTTTGGGTGCCAGTGCTGGCGATGGGGTGAGGGTGTGGGTGAGTTGGATCTGTGTAATTATTAAGTATTAATCACTCTCTTAATCCCTGGCCTTCCTTCGCAGGCCTCATGTCAGCGTCCATGGCTGTGCCAGAAAGGGACGTGCTGTCTGACAGCGATGACGACGTGGATATGGAAAATGGAATGGGAATGGTAAGAATGGGAATGGGAGTGGGGATGGGAGTGGGGATGGGAGTGGGTGTGGGGATGGGAGTGGGAATGGGGATGGGTGCAAGTGGCGTGGGTGGGATGGCAATGGGGAGGGCGGAGTGGGGCGCGGCAGCAATGGCGGAGAGGGACGTGATGTCGTCCGATTCAGGTGAATATTATGGCTATTCAACGATGATAATAACAACTATATATCTTTTAGCACCTATCTTTTAGCACCAAAATGTATAAGATAGGGAGGGTGAAATGTAAAATAAAACATACTATTTATTATTGTTTTATTTCATTTTAGTCAACTCCACGTACGCTCCCTCCCTCCCCGCAGACGACGCTGCTCCGCCCCCACCCCTCGCCCACCCCGCCCCTCCGCCCCCCGCCACGCACTCAGCGGCACCCGAGCGCGTCGTTCTTTCCGATTCTGACAGTGAGAAAAATTCAAATGATTCAAATTCAAATTCGGAAGGGGACGGCGACTACGTGCCCAAGAGGCGGGGGCGGGTGGAGGGGCTGGGGGTGCGGGACCGGTTGCGGCAGCGGGGGAGGGGGGAGGGGGGGTAGATGAGGATTGGGGATACATGGGAGTTGTGGATAGGGTTGTTAAAATTCATATTGTGAATATTTTGTAACATTGTCAGTGGCCCAGTTGTTGTGCAGGGTGGGACATGCGATGGGATGGCACCCTATTGCATTATTATTAATATTAGAGTTTGTTTAAGACTCGCTCGCGTTTCGCCAATCTCAGCGTGCGCGTATCGCGTCTCTCACATTTCAAAGATAAGATAAGACGGGGTGTTATGGAACGTCAACGCACGCCAGAGTGTGTGGGTGCAGCCAAGAGCACAAAAGCACAGTTCAAGGACAGATATAGATGAGTAGGAAAGTAAACGCGCTGGCAGAGAGACAACAACCCCCCCTCACTCCGCATCCGCTTCGGGGATGAACAGCTTCTGCCTCCTCACGATGTCCTTGCGGCATATGGGGCACTGGTCGATTCTACGGCTGCAACGCCGGCACATTACCGTGTGCCCGCAAGGGACCAGCGCGACCTGAATGGGCTTCTCGTAGCATATCACGCAATCGTGGCCCACCAGGCCCGCCGGCCGCTCGTCCCGCCGCTGCTGTGATGCGACAACCTTGCCGCCCTCCTCCTCACTGCTACCCCCCACCCCATTGCCACCCGCATTACCACCACCCGCGTTGCCACCCGCAGCGCGTACCTCGCCGCTCCCCGCGCTGCTCGCCGCCCGCCCCCGCAACCCCAACTGCCCTCCCTGCCACCCCCGCCAGCCCTGGGGCGGCGACGGCGGTGTGGGAGACCCTGCTGGTGTCGCTAGGGCATTATCCCCATTCGCTTGCACGCGGGGGGTGGTGGCGGAACCTACTGGGGTCGCTAGGGTGTCACCCGCCGGTGTGGGTGCGGGTGCGGGTGTGGGTGTGGGTGTGGGTGTGGGTGTGGGTGTGGGTGTGGTGGGGGGCGTGGTGGTGGCAGTGGGTGATGCGAAGGGTCGCGTGGATGACTGCCCAGGAGTGCGGTCGGCGATGGGCGTGGCGCCGGTGGGGGTGGCCATGCTGGTTGCAGATGGGGTGGCAGGGGTGGCAGCAGAGGGTGTGGCGTTGGCGGTGGGGGTGGCGGGGGAAGGGGGCGGCGACGCGGCTCTTTGCCGCGTGCGCGGCGCGGCGGTGGGAGTAGCCGGGCCGGGAGTGGCGGGGCCCGGAGAGACATGCGCATTGTCACATATCGCCACCTCCGCCCCCGCACCCACATCCACCCCCGCCCCTTGCTCAGCAACCGGCGGCATCCCCGCCAGCATGCGCCACGCCTGCGCCAAACCCTCCGCACCCCCTTCCGCCCCCTCATCTGTCCCATCCACCCCCGCACCCTCTCCCCCCTCCCGCACCCCACTCCCATCCGCCCCCGCCCCCTCCGCAGCCCCCAGCGACCCCTCCCTCACGTTTCTGGCAAACGTCGCCTCGCTGTCAGGATACGGCGACTGATCTCTGTCATCCCTCTCATCCACTCCCACAACATCCCCATCCACCCCCACCCCCACTGCTACCCCCACTCCCACCCCCACCCCGCGCCCCCAGTCCCCTTCCGGCGCCCACACGCCCGGCTCCGATGCGGTGTCCGTCCCCGCCAGGTTCGCGACACCGCTGACACTGGCGCCCGCACTGGCACCCCATTCCAGCGCGGCGTCAGAGTCGGAGTGTCGGCGCGGGCGGGGCAGCGACGGGGCGGCATCCAAGGCTGCGAAGGGGGGGGAGGAAGGAGAACAATGGATTGTTCGTGTTGGTGACTGACGCATGTAGTACTACTAGTACAACACAGATGGCGCAGTCGCAGTGCTGCAGTCGATCTCGACTGTCTTGTCCCCTAGCATCCCCCCCTCTCCACTCCTCATGTCACCCCCCTCATGTCATCCAACCCCATCTCAACCCCCTCACCTCCCTTACCCCCCCCCATTCCTCATCACACCCCCACCGCTACCACCCCCTCACCTCCCTCGATGCCCCACTCCTCGTCCCCCTCATCCTCCGTGCAAGTGTCCTGCGACCCCACAGACCCCATGTCGTCCTCCCCAAAGCGGAGAAGGGGGCGGGTGTCTGCGGGCAAAGAAGGGGGCGGGTGTCTGCGGGCAAAGCAAGATGGAAGGCACGTTTGTAGCGCAGGCGCAGAGCACAAAGCATAAGGCACCAGTCACATGCATCCTTCGCCCACTGCCACTCCGCGTTACATCTCTCATGTACCACCACAGAACCCTTCATCCACTCCCTATACCGCACTGCACCCTTCACCCACCCCCACCGCCACCCCCCACTGACCCCCCCAACCCCCCTCCCCCCCCCCCCTCACCCGAATCGTCGTCGCTCTCCGCCCCCTCCCACGGCATGCGCTGGAACCCGTCCGTATCCGCATACACCTTTGCCACCAGCGCCCCCAGCACCGACACGCCCGTTGCCGCCCCCACCACCATCACCACCAGGAGCCACGCCGGCATGGACCAGAAGCCGCCGGAGCCGTCGCGGAGGGCGAACTGGGGGGGGGGGGGGGGGGGGGGGGAGGCGGGGGATTTGAATAATATTTGGAAAGTGTGTGGGAGAGGGTTAGGGAGGTGGGGCGGGTGCCCTTGCAGCCAGAAACCAAGGACAGACCCACTGAGAGAGCAACAATGTGCTAATTACCAACCACTCTTCGTGACACTCGCACACACCCAACCAAACAGTCCACAGTCACCGCCCCACTACCCCATCATCACCCACCCCTACCCCCCCTCTCACCCGGCAGTCCGCCCCCCCCCACCCCTCGTGGCACTCGCACACGCCGAGCCGGCACGCCCCGTGGCCGTTGCAGTCATCCAGAGCCTCGCAGCCACCCTCGGCAGGCACCTCGTCCCCCACGCACATCCCGCAACACTCCACCGGGGCAACTGGCACCACGTCGCCGTCGCGGGAACGACGCGTGCCGCCATAGCCGACCACCGAGAGACCTGGGGGGGTGGGGAGTGGTGGTGGGTGGGGGTGGGTGATGTGGTGGGGCGGTGGGGGTGCGTGGGTGATTGGCGGTGGGGTGGGGTGCGTGGGTGGGGTGATGAGCGATGACGGGGGGCGAGCGAGCGGTGAGCGCGACAGTGATGAGCAAGGCAGTGATGAGCGTGAGCGAGGGGTGAGCAGGTGCACATACACACGTTGCGTCACACACACCGCGCAACAAGCTCCCACCTTGTTCCGGGCCCCCGCATCCGACGCCACTGGGCAGGGACCTGCACCCGCATCGCGTGATGCGGAAAGCGCGGCCGGAGCGCAGGAGCAGAGCGGGAGAGCAGCATGACAGGGGGGCGTACGGGAAGTATAGGCTGTCCGCGACGCTGATGCTCGATCCGTCCGCGAAGCCGGTCGCGAAGTAGCCCACGGTAGAAGACGATTCGCACATCACGGCGTCGTTGCCGCGGCCGCTCGCGGTGTGGCAGCCGAGAGACACGACAGCGACGGGGGGGTCGTCTTTGAAGTCTGCGCGCGCGGGAGTGGGCCGGCGGGGTCGCAGGAAGGTAAAGGATAATACGAAATCGCGACTGCGGGCGGCGGCGCACCGGGGAGGCCGGTCGGGGGGTCCTGCGGGTCGGGCAGGCATGGGCGACAGCAGACCGCGGGGGAGAGCGGCACGAGGCCGCCGCCGAGCATCCAGGAGCCGATGTGCTCGAAGTCAGCCACGAAGAAACCGTCCTTCTGCGCGGGCGGGCGGGCGCGGGGGTCGCTGCCGGCGTCGTGCAGGTTGCCCTAAGAAGAAGACCGGACGAGCCGGGCGCCGGGGGGCACGCCGACCCGCGGGACGCTGTCCGGAGAGCAAAGCATCGACACTCGCCTCGCAGCTGAGATTCCCGGGCTCTCCCTGCGCCGCCTCGCAGTCACAGAGGGACAGCTGGGCCGTGGCACCCGTGGGGGCCACCTCGCCCGGGCCGCGGATCGCCTGGGCATGCGAGTCGCCGAGGAACGTCACACGCGGTGCGAACGCGGCGTCGGCGAGGGCCAGCGCCGGGGCGAACGCCAGGACGACGGCTGCGAGCGTGGCGACACGGGACGCTGCGGGGGCCGCGGGTGCGGGGGCGTCGTCGAGCCCGGTGGGCGCGGGAGGTGTCTCTATGTCTCGTCGCTTCGCCCCACGCCGGCAAACGCCCCCGCTAGGCGCTGCTCGCGCGTGTCCGGCCTCCCAGCATTGCGTCGCGCAAGCATGACGAGGGCGCGGGGCCGCCGGGCCGCGCCGTTGTCAGTGCGCGGCACTCACCACGCCCCGAGCGCCCCGGCCGGCGAGCCGAAGCCTTCATGACTGCAATCGTGCACCAAAGATGTCACGGAGAGCAAGAGCTAGGCGCGGTGGTGCCGCGTCGATGCAGTTCTACTGTTCTTGACGAGTCCGTGCAGCCGGCCTCGTTTACCAGAGGCCAGGCCTTGCAGAGAGCCAATGATTTGAAATGCTAGAGGATGACGAAGAGCTGGGCGCCGCGGCACGGTCAGCCGAGCGATAAACCCTACCCTAAGGCTGCACCATTTTGGTCGTCCGTTCGCTCGGCAAGATAGCCAGTCCTGCCCATTCTGTGATACTCCTCGTTGAAGTGCTCATAAAAGTAGCGCCCTGGAAAGCTTCACACACGGGCTTCGGGCACAGCTGAGCAGGAGCCATGGCGAAGGAGGACGAGACGAAGGCCAGCGGCAGGGAGAAGCGGCCTGCTGCATCGGAGACTGCCCCAGAGGATGCCCGTCCGTATCGCGTGCAGCTGGAGTCGTATGGATGGCTGGCGAGCGGCAGCACGGGTACGCGATGGCAGCGGAATGAGGACCGCCCGCGTCCGCGCACATCCCTGCGTCGATTCGGCATCCCGTCCTCCCCCGCAGCCGGGAAGCGAGCGAAAGTGATCGAGGGCGTCGGCGGAGCGACGGCGCTGGGCCTGAAAGCGCAGCTATACAGCGCGCAGGAGGCAGCGCGGCAGCGTGGCCCCGGCATAGCTGCGCCGAGCGCGCGGGAGATCGCCGCGCTGCGGGACCCGTATGCGCGCAAGAACCGTGGACTGGAGGAGCGCATGGCGCGCGACGACGCGGCGCGGGCGGCGGAGGACAAGGAGGCGACGTATCGGTGCGCAGGGATGGTGCGCAATTCATGGCGATGCGCGTGCGGAATAGGAGATTTGCGCGCTTGACTTTTTCTCCTATGTCACCTCCTCACGCAGATCCAACTTGGAGCGCAAGGCTGCGCTTTACGAGCGCCTGGCGTCCGGGGCAGCAGCGGACGGGGACGGGGGCGAGGCGTCAGCGCGATTCGAAGTGGACTTCCTGGCCAAGAGTTTTAAGGGTAATGCGGGGGCCGCTGTGGGGGAATCGAGCTGGCGGGACGCGGGGGGCGACGCGTGGGATGGGGACGGGTGGGGCGGGTCGGGGGTGACGGAGGCGGACGGGCGGCGGATGGTGTCGCGGGCGGGGGTGCGGGGCCGCGCGGGGCTGGGGGACGCGGCGGAGGGGCGGGCCGCGTGGGAGAGAGACGAAGCGGAGGTGGGGAGGGGCGGGGATGCATGGCGGGTGGTGTTGCAGAGCGCACTGTCGCGCAGCGATGCGCAGTGCAGCCTCGCGTGGGCGGGCGATGCCTCGGGGTGTAGCAGCGATCGGCTTGTGTTGTTTCGAGTGCCTGCAGCGCGCGGTGGCGGCGGAGGCGCGCGCAGAGGAGGAGCGGCAGCGTCGGGTGCAGCTGGTGCGGGAGGTGGGCGCCGAGACGGCGGAGGGCCGGGCGCGGGCGGCAGAGCTGCGGCGGAGGCAGCAGGACGAGCGCAGCGCCAAGAGGGAGCGGCTCAAGGCCATGCTGATCGAGCGTCGCGTCGCGGAGGCGAGTGCGATGTGCTGCGACGTGTTTGCATGCGCTTGCGGCGTTGCTCCTCTCTGTCCGGGCCTGGCACAGTCTTGATTTCTTCAAGATATCAATGATGTCTCTCGAGCGCAGGAGAAGGCCAAATTGGAGCAGGAGTCCCCCGGGGTCATCGTAGAACTGACCAAGCCCGCGCCCGCGCCGGACAGCCGCGAGGGAGGAGGCGCGGGGGGCTGAGGACTTCACACGTTCGCTGCGGAAGCGATTGCCGACGCGAGTGAGGGCAATGCGTGTAACCCGGCGGCCGGGTCAAACTCGCCGGGTCAAACTGCCAGCTAGGCATCTGACACCCGCAGCGACGCAACGCGGCGCTTACGCGGCTCCAGCGCGGACCCGAGAGCCATTGCGAATGAATCGCTCGCTCCTGTGGCATCTGCAGAGCTAGATACCCCTCCTTGACTGTCTAACAGGCGTTCACGGGTGACCCGTGGCCAGGCGTTATCGGTGAGAGCGCGGGGCCGACTCGACCGATATGGCCGCACCAAACCTCGTTATATATGTTGGTTTTACATGTCGCGCTCATCGGGGCCAAAGGTGCGTGCGCGTTTGTGTCCCCTTGCTGGCGCCACGTCAACGTCGCTCCCCTAGACCCGCCCGCAGGCCCCCGCTGCGCTGCGTCAGGATGCCGCCCCTCATGGCAGCGGACGTCCCGGCCTTCGTGAAGGCCTGGGAGACGACGTTCAAGCCCGGCCGCATCCGCGTGGGCTGCGCCATCGACGGATCGACCGCGGCCGAGCAGACCTACGAAGCCATGGCCAGGCGAGGGGCGCAGTGGGCGAGATGGTTGGAATGTCATATAGTGCGACTTCCCAGGCTTTGCAAGGGGTATTGTGACGCTAACAGGAACACTGTACTGTGCTGGGGGCGCCATGTTGCATCCGCCCGCACCCTGCACTGTGCGTCACCCAGCATCTATGCTGCAATCTGATGCATGTGTCCTTTTGGGTGGGGCCGTTTGAGACCGGTTGCCTTGCTACGCCCCCCCTTTTCGGCAGGGCACCTGCCACAGCACGTCCGTAGTACTAGCATGTGGACTAGCATGCCCGTGGCATGTACTTGTGAGCCTCTGCAACTTTTGACAGCGTCGAAAGTTTCCAGCTGAGAAGAAACGTGACGAGCAGCACGGCGAAGCAACTTAGTCCGACAAAGGCTGTCGTTCTCTTTCTGCCGCTCATGTCGGACTAGTTCTCTTCGCCGTGCTGCTCGTCAGAGTTTCTTGTGACCTCGATGCTTTTGACGATGTCAAGGTCGCGATGCTCACGTACATTGCATGGTGCATGCCACCGTTGCACTAACAGTGCCTGTCCTGCAATGTGATGCATACGTCCCCACGTTGCAGTAGAAGTACTACTCACTCCATCCGATCCCCGCCCCGCCCCTCCCCGTCCCCAGGATGTGCAAGGCTGAGGGGATGGACGTGTTCGTGCTTCACGTGACCACCCCCGAGGCCGCCCGGGGGGACTACCGGGAGAGCCCCGCGCACTTGATGCGGCAGTACGAGATGCATCGCATGCACTACATGCCGCTGGTGCCGCAGCAATTCATCTCGAGAGAGAAAGCCCCGGGACGCGGCACGGCCGAGTCGCTTTTACAGCTGGCAGATGAGTGCGCGCTGGACATCCTGTTCATGGGCGCACACGGGCGCAAGGGGTTCAAGGCGGCGCTGGGCAGCACGGCGGCGGCGGCGATGCGCCAGGCGGCGTGCTCGGTGTGCGTGGTGGAGCATCCGGAGCCCCACGACATGCTGTCCAAGCGCAAGTGGGTGGTGGCGGTGGACGGCGGGCGCGCGTCCATGATGGGTGAGTTGTCTATCGGTGTGAGTCAGTGTGAGTTAATGTGAGTAACCCGTCATTTGTGTGCTTGGATAGGCTGGGATTGGGTGAGGGGCGGGGCATGGCAGACGTGTGGTGGGTGCCGTCGTGCATGGGTACACAGGCGTAGCTAGACTACTATGGAACCCTGAACTCGCCTCATCCTTTCCCCCGCAGCGTTCGCGTCGGTCCTCAAGACGTACGCCCAGCCCGGCGACACCATCTGCGTGTGGATGGAGGACTTTCGGCCGTCCGCGGAGGCGAGGGGCGACGATGACAATGTACATTATCGCAATACCTTGGCACATTATGGCATGCTGGCTTGGCCTGCATGCACACCACATCACATCGCATCGCGTCGCTAACCTCGGCACTCCCTCATCGCGACTCACCGCATCGCACCTCACCGCATCGCATCGCTTACTCCGTCACAGCACTCACATCGCCACCCGCCCCGCCCCGTCTCTCTGCAGATATCCTTGGACCCCTTCCGCCGCGCATTGGAGGAGGACGGCCGGTTCAAATTCTAAACCAAGTTCATCCTCATGCCGGATCAAGGGGCGGGCTTGGAGCATCCAGATTCAGGTGAAGAGGACAGAGGGAAGTGGACGAAAGAGGGGCGACATGCTTGACACAACATCGATGCAGCCTCTGCGGTGATAAGGGTGTGTCTGGGGTGTGTGTGTGGGCGGGGAGGGGCAGCATGCAAGGAGATCGCGCTCTCCCTCACCACGCAAACCCCCCTGTCCCCAACCCTGCACTTCTCGCAGTGCCAGAATCTCTGGTTTCGCGCGCCGAAAGAGCCCAAGCCGACTACCTCGTGATGGGCGTCTCGGGGCCCGTCAAGCTGGGGAGCGTGTGCGACAGCGTGCTGGCACAGGGGTGAGGTGCATCCTGCAGCACATTGGCACGTGCTATGGTGTGGTACTACGCAGGCGCCCATTGTTGTTGTTGCGATGGCGATGAGTGAGTCAATGGACAGAAGGTTGCCTCTCAACGCATCATACTGAAGCCCTATTTGTTCTGCCCTATCACCGCAGTTGCCACGTGCCCGTGTTGATGTACAAGGATGACGGGGAGGCCAGCAGCAAGCGGAACTTGGAGAGCGCCATTGGCAGGTCGCCCACCATCAAGGGGATGTGAAGCTGGGTGTGATGGGATGTGAAGAGGGGTGCTCGTGGCAAGGTGACATGCCAGGTGTCATGGACAGGTCGAACGAACCAAGAGAACAAAAAGCGAGACGGGGTAGTAGAAAGCGAGACTACAGGATGCGAAGATTGGCGCTGCGTTTGACTCAGTTGCGCATAGCGAGTAGCTGCCCTAGAGCCGTCCGTGTTCACGTGGCTGTCTGTTCGTCCGTTCAACGCTCTGCGAACTGACACGCTGCTCAGTGTACTAGAAGTGAAGTTAAAGAGGTAGTGTAACTTCTATACATCACTCAAACCTGATGCCTGCCACACCGCTACGTCACTCCGTCCCCCCCAATGTCGGGGACTCCACCAGTCACTGTCGAACTCTCACTCCACAACCAGAGCGCTCAAACCCTTACTCCGCAGCCCTCACGCCCCCCCGCGCCTGCGCCAAAGCCGTCTCCGCTTGCACCGCCCTCACAGCCGGCATCGCGCGCGCATACGCCTTGCGCATCATGCCGTGGAAGTCCCCCAGACTCCACAGATTCGCTTCACGAAAGGTCACGCGCCGCGACCTGACCACGTGAACGGCGCCGTCGCCCGGGGCCACCGACACCGCGTCCCGGCCGCTGAAGGGCGTGCTCCTGCGGGAACGCAAGAGTTGTTATTGCGTGGTTGACGTGACTATCACCACCTAGTAACAGTCGGCAGAATCAGCATGTGATGCAACCTTTCACACCATATTCACCTGGATATGACGTGCACGATGGCGGGCGGCGCGGCCCCTCCCAGCTGCGCGCGCCGCCGCTGCCGGAAAGGCTCGACGCAAACTCGATCAACGAGCCCGCCGTCGACGAAAGGGGAATCGGGAGAGCCGGGGATCTCCACAGCTGCGGGCAGGCGACGCAAGGGCACATGGTAAAAGTGACCCGATTGCGGCGACTTCGCGATGTATAAGGTTCGGGTCGACATCGCGATGAATTTATCATGTATATCGGATTCGTCCTGTGCCCCTCTCCGCTCCCCTCGCACCTCGGAAGACGAGCGGGACGCACGCCGAGGCCGCCACGGCTTCCGGCAACGGACCGGAGTCGAGGAGGACGTGGCGGCCCCGCGCGTCGACGGCTCCGACGACAAAATCACGGTCCAGCTCCTCGAACGTGGCGGGGAGCAAATCCCTGCGAGGCAGGCGGCGCGCGGGGCCAGGTTTCGCGCGCTGCAAGACCGAGCTGCCGCTGCGTGGGCGCGAACGGCCCCGCACCGCAGCCGATTGACGACTCCGTCCAATACGAAGAATCCCTCCCAGGTGCGCGCGTTCCTCCGCAGCAGGCGAATCGGCGGGACGCGGGAGAGCTCGCGCGCCACCGCCGTGGGCGAATACCCCGCGGCGTACAGCGAACCCGCGAGTGCGCCGCTCGAGGTCCCCATCACGGCGCTGACTCGAAGCCCCGCGTCCTCGATGGCCTGGATGACGCCCGAGTGCAGCGCGAAGCCGAGCCACCCGCTGGACAAGACCAGGTCGACGCTCCCTGGACCCGGGCCCGGCCTGCGATTGGAGAGCGAAGGTGCGGCGGTGTGGAGCACGTCCCGACGCGCGCCCTCGTCGGCTCGTAAGTGAGCTGCGCGCCCTAGCAATCCGTGGCCTCGTCGACGGGCGCGGCCCGCGGCGCTCACCTCTCCACCGACTCATCCTCAGACAGCTCCACAGTCTGCGTGCCCGCCAGCTGACCCAGCTGTCCCGCCGGCGACCCGTACTGCCGTGTCCGGCCCAGAAGCCCTCGCGCGTGCGAGGTTCGCAGCGACGCGAGGGCTCCACTCGCGCCGATTCTCGGCACCGGCATCTATCTACCCACACCCGTTGCCCTCGGCCGAAATCGCCGCGCCGAAAGGCGCCGTGCGCGGTGTGCCTCAGGCCGCGAAAGTGGTGGCTTGCCTATCCCAGCCTGCAAGAGTGGCCCGCGCAACCCCGAGTCGCCTGCGTTGTGGGCACCAGTTTCTGCAACACCACAGCAGCGGCAAGGTACCGAAACCCAAGTCGGCCCTGACGCCAGTCGGACGCGCCCTGCCAGGAGAGCTCTTCCCGGCAAGCCCGACCCAGCCAGTGACATTGCTACGCTCCCGTGTCTCGTTCGTGGCGTGTCGGGGTGCAGGGCCGGCGTGGCAAGGCGATCGGGGGGAATCCCAGCGCAGGGAGCGACCGGCAGGCGAGTGCGGCTTCCCCGGTCGCGGACGAGGAACGTGGGGCGTCATGAGACCGCGCGGCGGTCCTCTGGGTTCGCCTCCTCGCTCGCATCCGCCGAGCTAGGCGAAGGCGATGTGCGCGACGCTTTCGTTGCCTCACACGGCCCTCGCCGGCGTTCTCCTCCGGCGATGTCGTGACAATGCCTTGGAGACGTGCAGAGGGAGGCGTTCGCGCCCGGCCGGGGTCCCCCGGACTCGTGGCATCCCGGCAGACGCTGCCCGGGCCCTCATCGTGAGACGCGTGCGAGTCAACCACGCCGATCGGCGCCAGACTCTTCCTCGTCCACCTCGCGTTCCGCAGGGCGACTTTCTGGAGTCTGGGAGCGGGAGGGGAGCGCGCAGAGATGGCCGCCAGGCTCGGGCTGTTCCGCGGCCTCAAGCAGCGGATTTTTGACTCGTACACCAAGAGCCTGGACAAGAACTTGCGGGCGCTGGGTCTGGTGAGCGGCGGCGCGCCCGGCGTGAGCGGGAGGAGAGGGTGGGACCGTCAGCGAGCGCGTCCGAGCGCGTCCCCGCGCTCCCGCACCCGCAGCGGTACGACGATCTGCTGGACCCGCTTCAGGACCCCGACGTGGAGGTCGCGCTGCGGCGCATCCCGGCCGCGGAGGTCGAGGGCCGCAACGCGCGCCTCCGCCGGGCGCTCAACCTCTCGATGAAGAAGGAGGAGCTGCCGGAGGACATGCAGGTGGGTCTTGCGAGATGGGCGCTCGCGAGAGATTAGGGATCGTGGTCGCAGGTGACCAGCAGAGTGCCGACCAGCTCGGGATCCACTGCGCCCCGCCTTTTCTCCCGTCCTGCAGGCCATGCAGACGCCCTTCATGCACTACCTGCTTCCTGAGCTGAAGAAAGTGCGGATGGAGAACCGGGAGGCCAAGGTGAGAGGGCGATTGCTCGCGTGTGGGTCGCAAGGGGCCTGCGTGTGCACTGATTCAACCCCTAGCGCCGCACAGTTCGTTCTGAGTTCACTGTTCGATACCAGTTATCCCTGTCGTTCGCTCGCAGGCCCTCAACACCCCCCGTGCTTATCGCCGGAGCCTCCCGTGACGCGCCCCTGCGTGCTGGGCTGCCCGGATGGCTCTAGGCGGATAGGCCGGCTGCCCGCGGTCCACTTCCCCTCCATCAAGACTTGGGAGTCTAGACCAGGGCTCCGCAGCGTTTGAAGGACTGGCACTCGACAGAAACCTTGTCCAGCGGCCGGTAGCAGCGTTATCGACCCGGTCGACGCCCTCCTGGGAGCAGAGCGTGCCGCATTTGCATCTTCAGATCGTCACGCACAGCTTCCTCGGCCGAAACTGCCATAATGTGCTTGTGAATCGCTTTTCCGACCCACGCAAGCGTGCTTGGCGCCCGTATCCGATCGCGCGAGATCTGATTTCGGGCTGAGGGCGCACCCGTCGCGGGTCTAGGGCCTGTCCGGGCCGGGGCTCGGGATGCAGGCCGTTCGGCGCCAGGGCCGGGCCCTCGGGTCGCTCCTGGAGTCCATCGGCTCCGTGCTGACGACGTCGTCGGGACGCGCGGCCGAGGCGGGCGGGCGGGCCCCGCTCGCGCTCGGGCACCTGCCGGGCGCGTGCCGTGCCACGGGGACGCATGCCCTGCAGCCGTCCGGGGCGTCCTGGCCGCGCTACGGCCGATTCCGCCGCGGCTTTTTCTCCGTCGCGGACGGCGGGTCCACCGGGGTCCCCGGCCTCGCGGCGCGCCTGCGCGAGCGCCTCCTCGCTTTCCAGGTGGGGCCACGGGCGCCTGCCGGGCGTCGCCGCGCGCCCCTCCGGCGGCCCCGGCCGGCTGCTGCGGGTCATTGTATTCCCCCTCTCTCCGTCTGTCGATAGATTCGCGCGAACCTGTGTCGGGACTCGCCGCGCGGGGCTCCCCTGTGCTGCGCGTCCCTACCGTGCGTATTCCGCGCCCCCCGCGCCGCGCCTCGCAGGCCAAGGGATGGGAGCACTTCAAGAAGCGTCTGGGGAAGAAGTCCGGGAGCCGTGGCGCGGCGACGGAGGCGGGGGCGAAGGACAAGAAGGGCGCAGGGGGCGGGGGCGGGGGTGAGGGGGGCCCCAAGCCCCCCCCGATCCGCGACCTGTTGACACAGCTGGGTCTGGCATTGTTTGCGCTGGCAATGGTGGAGCTGGCGTCCTCGGCGTCGCAGGAGAGCAAGGCCAAGGAGATCAATTGGCAGGTGTTCTATTCGGGTGAGCGTGGTGCGGCGGGGCGCTGTGTGTTTGCCGGGTGGAGGTGAGATGATGTTTAGGTGATCCATTGAGGAGACTCACTGAGCTTCTCTGTATATGTTATTCGATGACGCAATGATACACAACACTACCTTTGCCGTCCCGCAACCCTGCAACCCCTGCAAAGCAGCTAGGGGTTGCTTCATGATTCAACCAACGAACCAACGAAACGACTCCATGTGATACCCATTCGAAATGCCATTCTCCCCTCGCTCCCCACCCGCCCAGACCTGCTGACCAAGCACCGGGTGGTGCGTGTGGAGGTGGTGAATCGCAACTATGCGAGGGTATATACCCGAAAGGAGATTCCAGAGACGAGGGAGGTGGCGCCCACGGAGGGGGAGGTGGGGCCGTTCGGGGATCCCGTGCAGGTGAGGGGGGTGGGTGTGTGGGGGGGGGGGTGTGTGTGGGGTGGTGATGGGCAGGTGTACTACCTTCCCCCACAGCCACCATATCTCAGTTCCCATATCACATTCCTCTCTTGCCCCTTCTCCCAGCACGAGGGTCAGGCGGACGACCCCCGCGTGCGCACGCGTGTGGTGCCCGGGACTGAGCATTACTCCCACTGGTTCACCATCAGCAGCCCGGACAGCTTCGAGAGGAAGCTGGAGGACGCGCAGTATGACATGGGGTGGAAGCCGGGGCAGGTGAGGGGGGATGGTAATGGGGGTGGTGGTGGGGTGTGGCGATGTGTGGTGATGGTGTGGGTGATGGGGTGTGCACTGCGCCGTGGGGTGGAAGCCGGGGCAGGTGAGGGGTAGTAACGAAGCATCCACAGCACTCCCTGTCACCTTCTTTACTACCCTATGTTACCACTTTACATCCATATCACCCTTTCATCCGCAGTACGTCCCCGTCACCTACGTCTCCCACACCAGCTTCCTGGAGACCTTCCTCAACTGGGCGCCCAGCCTGGTGACGACTGGAATCTTGCTGCTGGTCGCCCGGGCCAACATGTCGGCGCTCAGGGGGGGGGGGGTCGGGTGAGCGTGGGTATTGGGGTTGATGAATGAATGGTTAGTGAATGAGTGGGCGCGGGTGGGTAGTGGCAGTGAATGGTTACTGAATTTGAGTGAGTAAGCATGGGTAGTGTTGCTCACATGTCGGCGCTCAGGGGCGGGGGGGTCGGGTGAGCGTGGGGTGGTTGGTAGGGGCGGTGAATGGTTACGGATGTGTGGGCGTGGGTGGGGGTGGGCGCAGTTAATTCTGGCTTTCAGTGTCCAGCTAGCCCACTCTCATTCCCATTCCCATCTTAACCAACACCCCACCACCACCCAACACCTCACCACCCCAACCCGACACAACCACTCACCCTCAAATCACACCTTACTGCCCCGCTCTCCCCCCCAACAGTGGTCGCGGCGGCATGGGCGGCGGCTTCATGCAGGTGGGCAAGGCGCAGGTGACGGTGATCGACCCCAAGACGGTCAAGAACCCCACCACATTCAAAGACGTGGCCGGGTGCGACGAGGCGAAAGAGGAGATCATGGAGTTCGTGCAGTTCCTGAAGGACCCCGCCAAGTACAACAAGCTGGGGTGAGAAATGGTTATTTCTGTAATGCTATGAATAACATAATAATCTTTATGTTAATATAATGATTTTATATTTTCTTTTATTTCTATTACTGTTGTTTTATTATTATTCTTATTTTCATAATTGCTCTCAACCATATCCGTCTCTCCCCCCTCTCAGCGCCAAGATCCCCAAGGGCGCACTGCTGGTGGGCCCCCCGGGCACGGGCAAGACGCTGCTGGCCAAGGCGACCGCGGGGGAGTCGGGGGTGCCGTTCTTCAGGTGAGAGGAAGATGGAATGGGGTGCGATGGGTAGTTTATTATTAATGAATAGTTGCTGATAATAGTCGATTTAGTTTATTACTTAATAATTGTAATTTTATTATATATTTATATTTGTAATAACGACAGTTATATCCAGTTATATAATTTTATAAGAACCAACCACTCTCTCCAACCCCCCACCCCCGCAGCATCGCGGGCAGCGACTTCATGGAGATGTTCGTGGGGGTCGGCCCGGCGCGCGTGCGGAACCTCTTTGCCCAGGCGCGCGCCCAGAGTCCCTCGATTATTTTCATCGACGAGATCGACGCCATCGGGAGGTCGCGGGGCAGGGGGCGCGTGGGGGGGAATGAGGAGAGGGAAAACACGCTCAACCAGGTGTGCGGGGTGGTGGATAGGGGGTGGGGTTGGGGGTGGGCATCTGGTGGGCGGATGAAGCGGGGGTAGAGTGGGTTGTGGATGGGGTGCCGATGAGTACAGGACCAACATATCACATACTCAATACATTCAATCGTGCGAACCACTTGCAATCCAGCACTTTCATGATTAACGAATCCATTTTTTACCAACGCTCCCCCCATCATCCGCAGCTCCTGGTGGAGATGGACGGCTTCAGCACCAAGGAGGGCGTGGTGGTACTGGCGGGGACCAACCGCGCGGACATCCTCGACCGCGCCCTTTTGCGGCCGGGGAGATTCGATCGGCAGATCACCGTGGACACGCCGGACGTGAAGGGGCGCACCGCCATATTCAAGGCGAGGGGGTGGGAGGGGGTGGGGTGGGGTGTTGAGGAATGTTTGGTCAGGGATGTCGCAAGGGGCGCACCGCCATCTCAAGGCGAGGGGTGGAGAGGGGGGATGGGGTGTGTTGCTATGACGGGGCGGTAGAGAAAAATGAGGCAAAGCACTTGCGCAAGCTCAACTCTCACCACCACCACCCCCAGGTCCACTTGCGCAAGCTCACTACAGAAAAAGAGCCCGACTACTACGCCGAACGGCTGGCGGCCCTCACGCCCGGGTTCGCGGGGGCGGACATCGCCAACGTGTGCAACGAGGCGGCGCTGCAGGCGGCCAGGAAGGGGGACGAGGCGAGGGGTGTAAATCAGCACACGCCCCCTCATGCACTTGCCTGTTCTCCTCTCATCCCCACTCTCCACTCCCCACGCCCACCCTCCCAACCCCTCATCTCCCACCCTTCCACCCCCCCCCCCCCTCACCCCACCCCATCCCACCCCCACCACCCCACCCCAGAAAGTGACCCTGCGCCACTTCGAGTCCGCGATCGACCGCGTGATCGGCGGACTGGAGCGCAAGAACCGCGTGGTGTCCAAAGACGAGCGGAGGACTATCGCACTGCACGAAGCCGGTCACGCGGCGGTGGGGTGGTTCCTGCCTTACGCAGAGCCGCTGCTCAAGGTGTCGATCGTGCCACGGGGGTCGGCCGCGCTCGGGTTCGCGCAGTATTTGCCGAATGAGGACGTCTTGAAGACCAGGGTGAGGGGGAGTGGGTGTATGGTGTATGGTGTGTGTGTGTAGGTGGGTGTGTGTCCTGCTTTGCGACCGTGTATCTGTGCCTTTCGTGACTGACATCCCCTATGCTATCTCATGCAATCGCAGGAGCAGGTGGAGGACATGATCTGCATGACGCTGGGGGGCCGCGCTGCCGAGGAGCTCATTGTAGGGAGGGTGTCCACGGGGGCGCAGAATGACCTGGAGAAGGCGAGTGGGGGGGATGGGTAGGATGGGGTCAAGGGATAGAGATAGAGGGGGTGGGAGTGATGTGGGGTAGGTGGGGTCGGGCGCTGCCGTCGTGTCGGACGCGTGTTCGAAGCTCGATTAAACAGCTGAACTCCGCTTGTTCTTCCGCCACAACAGGTGACCAACATGGCGTACAGCATGGTGACGGTGTACGGCTTCAGCCCCCGCATCGGCCTGCTGTCCTTCCCTCCCCGGGAGGGCGCGCTCGACAAGCCCTACTCGCCGGAGCTGGCGCGCGCGATCGACGAGGAGGTGCGCAAGATCGTCGACGCGGCCTACACGAAGACCAAGGAGCTCGTCGAGGCCAAGCGGGCCCTCATCACCGAGGCGAGTCGGGGGAGATGGCACGCGCGCTGTGCTCTGCAGTTAGGTGCGCGCGCGAGCGCTGCGCCTCGTGCGATATGGGGAGACCTGTGGATGGTTTTGTTACGCATAACTGCGCATCGCAGCGCGCGCGGGAGGGACCGGGGCGAGTGCCAGCGACCCCCGCAGATGGCCAACGCGCTTTTGGAGAAGGAGGTGCTTTCTCTCGAGGACATCGAGAAGGTGTTCGGGCCGCGGCCGTTCGCAACGCGCGAGGGCTCCAACATCGACCGGTACCGCGGCATCCGGAAGGAGCTGGAGGGCGAGGGGGCGCGGCAGGAGGCCCCGGGGAAGGGCAAGCCGTCGCCGCCAGGGGAGTCCGACGTGGGCGAGCCGTCTCCCTCCATGTAGATGCAGCGACGCGGCAGGGGCGCGCGAGGAGAGACGCTCGCGCGCACTCAGGGCTGCGCCAGTTGAATTGAATTTTGCCAGTTTGTGGCCCGGCTGGCCGCGCCTTCTGGGGCTGACGCTGCCGTACCGGCTCTCTCGTCTCTCGTGACGCTGGCGTCGACCCCGCCCGCGAGCTCCCGTCCACGCATCGGCTGGATAAAGCACCGCTCCAGGTTCCCCCGGCATATCGAGTCCCCGGGCGCTCTCTTTTGCTCGATTCGCGTGACGAGTTCGCGATGACTCTCTGCGGCGTTACCACCGCGCTGCCCCTGGCCCGCAATGGCGCATGGGCCCGCAGCACCTCTCGCCGCTCCAGCGCGGGTGAGGTGGCGGGGGAGGTGGCGACGGGCGCGTTCGGTAGTAACGAGCGCGTAGGAGCCGCGCGGGGCCCGGCGCGCCCCGCTCGTCGCCCCCCGCGATGGCGGAAGCCGGACGACTTTGATGGACCCGCCGAGCGGGCTTTGGGGGCGTCCGCAGCGCGCGCGGGCCATACACGGTGCTTTTCCCGACATGCATTGTCCCGGTAGCCACTTGGGAGGTCGTGATGTCCTTTCTCGCCGGCGGACTCGCGCTCGCCTCGTTGGGATCCTTCCGGAGCCGTGCCACGCGACCCCCGATCCCCGGGGCGACCCTGCCGATGCTGGAGGCGTGTTTACGATCCCGTGCTGCGTGCGGCGCCCCCGCTGCGCCCTTAACGTTGCCGGGCGCGCCCATGCGCGACCAGCGCGCTGGATGCCGCACGACGGGCCTCCGACCGCCTCCCCACCTGGACGCCCCCGCCCCTCCCCGCCCGCAGTCGTCCGCGCCGTGAAGGACAAGCAGGCGATCGCAGCCGTCACCGCCGCGGCGCTCCTCTCCGCCCCCTCGGCCAAGGCCGACTCGATCGGCGGTGCGTGTCTCCCTCCCGCCGCGCCCCCCGGTCCCCGCCCGCCCCTTTCCGGCATCTATCCGAACTCTCCTCGTTCCCGCGCACCTCCCTGCAGACGCCGTGGACTCGATCACGGCGGGCGTGCAGACGGCGGGCGATGCGGCGCGCCTGGCTGTCGACTCGGCCAAGGCTGCCCTGGAGGTCGCCAAGCAGGCCTACGAGGCTGCGGTGCCCGTGGTGACCCCCTACGTGAAGCAGGCCGCGGAGGTGGCGGCCCCGGTGGTACAGGAGAGCGTGAAGCTGGGGACCAAGGTGGCGGGGGACGCCTTCAGCGCGGTCGGTCCCTCTCTGGATGAGGCGCTCAAGCAGGCGAGGGCTGTGGTGTGTGTGTTTGTTGGGATGTGCGGGTGGTTGTGATCAGGTTGGGAAGCGGTGAGGACTGGAAGCGGTGAGTTCGTTGGCATCTGCTCTGTGTGAGAGATGGTGCTGGCTCAGTCTCTCTCCATCTCACACCCACCCACAACCCACCTCAACAACCTCACAACCCCCCCTCCCTCTCCCACCCCAGGCCACCGGCGCCGTGGCCGGCCTGGGCATCGACGACAAGCTGGTGGACAGCGTGGCCACTGCCGCCAAGCCCGTTGTCTCTGCCGCGGGTACCGTCGCCGGCAGCGCCGCCGAGGTCCTCGCCACCTCCAGCCCCGTCACTGCTGCCGAGTACGTCGCGGTTGCCGCCCTGGGTGTCTACCTCACCCCCTCGCTCTTCGGCCTGCTGTTCGACTTGCTTCGCGGGTACCGGGGCGACCTCACCGCCACCCTGGCAGTGGACAAGCTCCAGTCGGACCGGTCCGCGGTGCTGGTGGACGTTCGTGCTGCGAAGGAGAAGGACGTGGCTGGCCTGCCCGACGTCCCTGGGTCGGCGGCCGCGCGTTTACTGGCCGTGGAGTTCGCCACCACCGAGGACCGGCAGCTGCGCAACCAGCTGCGCAACCCCACGGCGGTCGAGACCACCGTCACGGCGCTGCAGGTGAATATCGGGGGGGGGGGGGGGGGGATGGTGGTGGATGGGTGGTGGTAGTGCGTGGGGTGGTGTGGGGGGGGTGCGCGACGGTGGGCAGTGTGTGTTGTTGTTAAGGGCGGCACTCCATCGCTCCATCGTTAGTTTTACTCGATTGCCGCTACCTCTTGCCACCCCACTCCCACACTCGCCTGTACCCCACTCACCCCACGCAACCCCCACCTCTACTTACCCCCGCTCAACCCCACCCCATTCATCCCCCCCCCCCCCCCCCAACCCCAGATCGCCAACCTGAAGAAGGTCGCCAAGGGCTCCCCCATCCTTCTGCTGGACCAGAACGGCGGCCAGTCCAAGTCGGTGGCTCGCGAGCTCTCTCGCCTCGGCTTCAGTCAGGTGTATGTCGTGGAGGACGGCTTCAAGGGGTGGGTGGCGTCCAAGCTGGCCACCAAGGAGGGGGGGTTCACCACCACGGGTGAGTGTTATGGATATATGTGTGATTAGCCACGTGTATGTATATATGTGTGATAAGTCAGGGTGTATGTGGTCGAGGATGGCTTCAGGGGGTGGGTGGCCTCCAAGCTGGCCACGAAAGAGGGGGGGTTCACCACCACGGATGAGTTATTGCAATAGCGATAGCGATAAGTGTGAGAGATGTTCAGGGAGTGCTCACCACCATGGGTGAGGGAGGGTGATGGCGACAGCTGGAATGGTGGCGATAACTGTGGGCGGCACCCACCTCGCTCCCTCCCCACTATTACCCAAACCAACATCTCTCATCTCCTCCCCCCATTCGCAGTCCTCCCCGGCAGCACCATCTTCGGCCGCCCGGGCACCTCGGTGGTCCCCGCCACCTACGACGCCAGCAAGGCGAGCGCCAACGGCAAGAGGGCACTCCCCTCTCCGCGCAAGTGAAGTAAACGACTCGCTCATGCGCAATCGATTTGGGCTAGTCGTGTGCCTATGATGACGCTACCCGCGGCTGCAGTGGTGTGGCATGGCATCGACTGTCCCCTTGCGTTGCGATGCGATGCCCTGTGCTCTGCCTCTGTAGCTCACGCTCTCTCTCTCTCTCTCTCTGCTCTCTCTTACTCTAGCGTTTGAAGACTTGAGAAGAAAGCTGGTTGTACTTTGCGAGCAAAGTACAACGTCGATACCAAGTGACATAACAACTTTCAAAACGCATTGCCTGGCATTATCTCTGCTAGTGAAAGAGTCTGGTAGTTTGTGGATATCACGCTGTGCTGCCATTGTCCCCTCTGCCACCCCTCCACCCACTGCCTCTCTCACTCCCCACCTCCCTCCCTCTCAATCCCATCACCCCACCCCACCCCACCCCACCCCCCCTCACTCCCCCCCCTCCCTCTCCCCCCTCCTCTCCCCCCTCCCCACCCTCTCCAGCCACATTGGCTTCCCCCCCACATCCGAGTGACCCCCCACCCCTCTCTTCCCAATCGCTGACAAACTCTCCTCCAATTGCCGAGCAAACTGCTGCGTGGCGCTGCTCTGGTGGTCGTGGCTGGGGGGGATGACCTGGGGTAGACAGGGATGTGTGTGGATGGAATGAAACCATACTGTTAATTTGAAGTCAGTAACACTGCAGTGGCTAAGACAACCACCCCCACCCCCACCCTCCCTCACCATGCCCCCCAGGTTCATCGCGTTTGCCGCCTTCGCCTTGCTCTTCTTCTGTTCCGATAGCCTCGACTGGGCATAACTGCGAATATTCTCCGTCTCAAATGCGATGCGGAATCTCTGGCGGGCCTCGCGGGTGCAGGAGATGGCGCCGGTAGTGAGGTCGACGCGGGAGGGGGTGAGCTGGGGAGGGGCGAGAGATGGGGGGCATTGATGCTATATACAATGTAACCGATCATACCAGTCACTCATTCTATTACCAGTATTACTATCATTAGCAGTCCACCACTCACCACCACCTCCGTGAGATGCGACACCTTGAAGCCCCGGTCGGACATCAGCCACCCATCACATCATCACCATAACCACTATAATTTATCATCATAATTATCATTATCACCACCCCTCCATCCCCACTCACCACCACCTCCGTCCGATGCGACACCTTGAAGCCCCGGTCCGACAGGACGTCGATCAACACCTCGCACGCCAGCGGCTGGTCGTCCCAGAACGGGGCCGTGCTGGTGTATTCGAAAAACCCGGCCAGCGACGATTTCAAAACCCCCGGCAGCACCTCCTCTTCAATGACAGACACCACTTGGTCCAGCAAAGGGCGGTGGTCGGTGTAGTAGCGGTCCAGCCGCTGCACCAGGCTCTGGCGGGACTGCATTGGGGAAAGTAAGCAATATCTTTGAGTGTAATAGATATTATATGTTTGAAATGTTTAATAGCAATAGCGGTCCAAGCGCTGCAACAGGCTCCGAGAGGACTGGGAGGGAGGGGGGGACAGGGAGGAAGAGATTAGGTTATACTATGATTATAATTACTATAATGGTTAACACAAAAGATCTACATTACTAAATATTTTATATTTATACAATATTTATAACATTTATTGTTTAGGTTATGATACTATGATAGCACCCCCCACTTCCTTGGCCAGCGGCAGGTGCGCCAGCGCTCAGTAGGTCCGTTGTAAGTGACAACCATTACATATGACAGTATAATAACATACATTCACTATAAATATAACACCCTCACCTTGGTGACCACTTCCTTGGCCAGCGGCAGGTGCGCCAGCGCTCGGTAGGTCCCCTCTAAGAGATCCAGGGAGCTCTGGTATCGTAGCTCTTGCGCAATTTGCTGTTGGCACGACTCCAGGGATCCCATGGCGTCGATCAGGCAGAAGGGGAAGTGCTGGGGGGTTGGGACAGGGGTAACAGGTGATACGTCATAGCTATAACATCTAAAATTAAGTGATAGTAAAAGTAAATCAGTAACAAACGATAATGACATAAAATAACAAAGTAAAGTGATACGTGACCAATAGATACCACCGCGTCTCGCCTGCATGAGCCTCAGCAGCGTGCCGTAGTGCTGCTCGAATATCAGGCACCAAACAGTCACATGATTCATAGATAACATGACCCATACATACAACACCGTTCTCTCGCCTGCATGAGACGTAGCAGTGTCCCGTAGTGTTGTTTGAATATCAGGTACCGCTGCTGGGCCTTCTCTATGTCCACGTCCGTAGCACGAACCTCCTCTGAGGAACAAAGCACGATAGTAAATGGTGTCAAGAAGAATGTTCTTATAAGAAAGAAGGCAACCAAGCATCATTGGACAGACATCCACACGCAGCTTGTTAGGTATTATTTTAATTATCACCCACTCTTACCCCACCCCACTTCACACCCACTCACCCGCCCTCCCCACCCCCGCATCCAATATGCGCCGGTTGCGTTCGCTCGCCGACTGTGCCCTGGCCGTCTGCCGCTTGATCGATTCCTGTTCATCAATATACAACACAACCACTTTGAAGAGCGGGCGGGGGTAGCGACTCAGGTCGGGGAGGCGCTTGTGTTGCTGGGGGGAGAGGGATGGATGGGGTGGGGTTGTGGGTGAGGTGGGTGGGGTTGGTTGTGTTGATGAAGAGTAGTGGGGTAGTGGGTGGGTTAAGTGCGACTGCACGGCAGCTTCATCAGGTCTGCCAAGAAATTCATCATCATAACACACATTGACATCTCGTCGTCTCACCTCGTGCACCTCCATCATGCGGTCGTAGAGCAGCTTCAGCAGGTCGGCCTGGAAGCTGGTGCGTGGGTACCCGTCGACAATCAGGCCGATGTTGTCGGCGTCGGGGGCGGCAAAGATGGCGTCCAGGAGCACGTCCAGGACCAGCTGGTCGGGGATCTGCGAGTGATGATGTGGAATGAGAAGGAAGCATCACTATCTGTGCTCAAGATCATCATGCTTACTCGTACAGCACACACCTGTGCGCACGCGCACACCTGGACACCCCCCCTCTGCGCAAGCAACCCTGAACCACCACCAAACGTCACCGCCACCCCCACTGCCACCCTTCCTCTCATCCCCACCCTCAACGCGCCACCCTTCCTCGGTCCCCCCATCATCACCCCCTCTCACCAGTCCCCCCGAGTCCTTAATCGCCTTCAATTGATCGCTCCCGTCCAGCAGATCGCTCATCACGACCGCCCGCGACAGGCCGCGGATCTGCAGCACGTACGACGTGTGCGTGCCCTTGCCCGCACCCGGCGCCCCGTTCAGCCACACCACCTCCCGCGGAAACACCAGGCGGTCCCGGCCGTGGCGGTCCTGCAGCCGCTGCCACGCGGCCTCGAAGAGAGAGACCGCCTTGGGGTCTGCGAGCAGTGCGATGGTTGCAAGTGATAAGGGCGAGGAGGGACGGTCATGGTGAGCGTGACTGCGACTCATAGCGGCTTTGATTGCCGTGATAAAGCAGGTGGGAACGACAATCGATTAATGATGAAACGATATCCATTGCGGGGCGGCGGGGGACGCGCGCGCTGCGCCGGGCGCGGGCCCTGACCTACGTCTGGGGCATGGCGCTTGGCGTCCGCCTCCGGAGGGCCGATGAACTCCGCGGGCACGCTCTGGAAGGTCACGCCGGAACCTGATGAATACGCGCGTGAGAGCTGCGCGCCGGATGGGCCGGCGGCCGCGGCGGGCGGGCGGGAAGCGAGGGCGGCGTCGACCGCCGCGCGCGCGGACGCGGCGCCGCGCGGGAGCGAGTTGGAAGAGACGCTCTCGAAAGGATGCCGCGCTTGGGTCGCGTGAAGCGAGCACGGCGCGCCCGGAGACCCAAACACTGCGCCGGACTCGGTGTCTCGGATCCCATGCGCCGGACCCTCCGCGCGTCGCGCTCCGGCCATCCCGGGCCTCAGAGCCGATCCCCACGCAGTCTGTTTCGCATACACCTCACTACATTCCGCATGACAGAGTCTCTCGGCCGGCGGGTCTCGCGCGCCGCTCGCGTTCCCCTGCGGTCACGAGCAGCCTTGCCTCCGTCGCTCCCCGCCGGCGTGCGAGCGCGCATCGCGGCGCCAGCGCTGCGGCTGTCGTCTCTGCGCACCGCACGCGCCAGTCGCGACGCCAAGCTCCGGGCCAGCCTCCCCCGCATGTCGCAGCTGCAAAGTTGGGAGGGCTCGGTAGCGGCGGGCGGGCGCCCCTAACGCCGGAAAACGCAAGCTGATGCTGAGAACGTGCGGAAGCAAGCTGGCACCGGCGCAGCTATCCCACAAAGGCCACGGGTGCACACGCAGCGACGAAGCAAACCGCTGCGGCAAGGATCTTCTCTCCTGCGAGCCGCGCCGCCGTGCGATGCGCCAAGACAAAAAGCGCACTGATGCTTTCTCTGATCACGCCATCGACGGATTCAATCAAGCAAAGAGAAGGCGGGGAGAGCCCTCGCAAGGTCACATGCGTTGCACTTCAAGCCAGACACAAACCAACGACACAGCGTGCCTAACACCTTCGCAACATCCTCCAATCTACCCCCGCGTCAGCCCCCACTAGCGCCGACAGCGATGGCGATGATGATGAGGATGAGGAGGGCGATGGAGCAGGCGATCGACCCCGCGCGCTCCCTCGGGTCCCTCGTGCACACTGCGCGTGCCAGAAAATAGGAGGAAATATGGAACTCGCATTCTCCAATATGAGATATGCTCAAATGTGCCCAGCCCGGCTTGGCCCATCGCTCGCCCCACACAACGCAACAACACAACTCCTACCCATCGCAGCTTCACTCACGACCGACGAAGCTGCCCACGAGCCAAATGATGGGGAAGAAGAAACCGACGATAAAGCAGACCCAGGCCGCGCCGCAGCCGCACACGAGGGGGCTCGACTGCTGCACGACGGGCTGGCCGTCCGCGCCCACCGTATACCGCCGGCCGTCTGCGAGGGGCGAGAGCGCGTCACCGGCTTCGCACGCCACCGCTTCACAACGCACCCCGCGAGCGGCGCGACAAGATGAGCGAAACTGGACTCGCCTGGACCGATGAAGGCAGTGCCGGGTGGCAGGGGCTGCCCATCCGGCCCCAGCGCCACCACCGCGGGCCGCCCCGTCGGCTGCACGTACGAAGTGGGATAGCCCACCGGCACGCCAGTCACCGTCCCTGGGGGCAAACCCTGCTGCCCATTCTGCTGCCCGTAGGGCTGCTGCCCGTACTGTTGTGAGCCGTACTGGTACTGCCCCCCTGGGCCCGCCTGGGCCCCGGCGGAGCCCTGCGTGCCATAAGCGTCGCTGTTAGGCGCCCCGGAGCTTGAACCGAACATGGGCGGAGGCACTTTCATCATCACGACGATTTCCTCCCAGGGCGCAGGGTCAGCGCAACAGCCGCGCCCGTCCGGCGACTCGACAAGCTCGCTCCTGCGAGCCCACCGTCCACATGCATGCTTGACTCGTCAGAAAGGGAAGAGCACATGCAGGCGACGGGGCGCACGCTCCGCTACGCACGGAGGGGCGGCCCTTCCGCACGACACCCACAGTCCTAACCAGCGCGCAGAACCGCGTACGTTCGCCCAATTCGCTGCCCGCGCGCGTTACAGATCCAAACAACGAGGCATGCGACCTGACGTGGGCGGAAATTCGCGCTCCTGCGCTTGGCAGGGACGCCGCGGGCCAAGTCATCGCTCCCGCGCCCCCTTTCCCCAGCCGCACCTCCTCGCGCTGGTCCTCTCGCTTCATACGCTAAAAGGCCTTTGTGCCGAGCGTGCAGAGAGGCGTGCAGGGGTCGCGGCGACAAAAAAAGGGTTTTCGGTTGCAGAGGGAGCGCAGCAAGTAACGATCTGCAATGACGTGAGCGACGGATCGCTGTTCTGTCCTTGACCCACGCGCCGAGGCCCCTTTTCGACCCCGCGGTCTGCCCTTCGTGCCGGAAACAGGTCGGGGTTTACCCCGGATGGTGACGCGGACGCTCATCGAGCCCTCGGACGCTGCGCCTGCTTCACCTGTGCAATGCTCGTCCGTGGGCAGTGAGGCTCGGCGACGAGGCTGCGATGCCGGGCGGTGTGAAGACCAAGCGAGCGTCGGGGGCCATGCGGACCCCTCCGCGCGTGGGTGAGGCGCTTCAGCAAGGCCGTCTGCCTTGATATCGCTTCAACATGGTACTGGGGGCACCCAGCGCGGTCCTGTCGCTCACGCAGGGTGGGGCGACCTGCCTGGGGAGCTGCATCGTGAGGTCTTGCGGCTGGTGCCCCTGCGCGACGCCACGGCGGCGCGGGGGGTGTTGCGGGAGATGCGCGACGAGATGGACGAGGTGTGGAGGGCGTGGGGCATCTGGGCGACGTCGCAGGACAAGCGATGCGCTGTCTACCGCTGATGACGTACTGCGCGATGCGGGGCTGCTTGGAGGCGGTGAAGGCGTGCCTGGCAGCAGGGGCACAGGTGGATTTGGCGAGTTGCTACGAGTTTGATGGGTGGCATACGGCGGTGGTGCATGCGACACGATGGGGTCACGAGGCGGTGGTGGAGGCGCTGCTGGAGGCGGGGGCGTCGGCCAAGGTCGGGCGACGTCATGGCCAGGATCACACGTTGGTAGCGGTGTGCGGGGGTCATCCGACGCCGGGCATCGTGAAGCGGCTGGTGGAGGCGGGGGCGGACGTCCACTCTCGTGTTTTCGTTCGGACGGCTTTCACTTGTGCGGCAGGTCGTGGCAATCTGGCGGTGATGGAGGTGCTGGTGGAGCTGGGGGCCGACGTGGCTACTGCTGACGAGCTGGGGCGGAATGCCATGCACTGGGCGGCGACCGGGGAGGTGGTGCGGTGGCTGTTGGCGCACGGGGCGAGCGTCCAGGGCGACGGAGGCTACCAGTCCCCGCTTTGCGAGGCTTGTGAAGAGGGTCGGGTTGACACCGTCCGCGCCCTGATCGAGTTGGGTGCGGACGTCAACTACAAGGACAGGGATGGTCAGACGGCTCTGCATCACGCGGCTTCTTTCTCCAAAGAGCAAGAGGCCGTGGAGATGACGGGGCTGCTGGTGGCGGCGGGGGCGGACGTCAACGCTGTTAATGAGAGCGGCACGGCTCCACTGCACTTCGCCCAACACGCGGCGTGCGTGGACCTGCTGGTGGACGCAGGGGCAGACCTGGAGGTGCGGGACGGGGAGGGCTGTATGCCGATCTACCCAGCCGCGACGGGCGAGGATAACGACAGGCCCGAGGTCGTGCTGCGGCTGGCCGACCGCGGCGCGAACCTGGTCAACACGGGCGGGGAGCCGGGGCTGGTGAAGCGCCGGGTGGAGGAGCTGAGAGCCGAGCGCAGCCGCGGCCAGGCCATCTGACCCGGCTGGGGACGGTGGCTGCGACTTTGGTCGGTGTGTGCGGGGACAAGAGGGTGAGGCATGTGGTCTTTCTCCATGTTGATGTCCAGTCGCTGCGTGCTCTGCAGCTCGTCCACCTGGTGCTTCAGCTCCACCTGCAGCGTCTTGATGTCCTGCCCCAGCTGGCTCTGTCCGCACGGCACCTGGCCCAGCTGGCTCATCGCGTCTGCCTCATGCACCTCAACGCGCGCCAACACGTTGCGGCCCTCCAGGTCGACCAGCGCGAGCTACAGCGATGCCATCTGCACGGGCGCAGTGTGCGGTTGCAGCTGCAGGGTGGGACCGTGCACGGTGGTTGGGAGAGCGGCTGCCGATGCGCGGGGCGAGAGCGTGCTTTGGTTGTGCTGCATGCTGCCTGCATGTCGCTGCTGGCGACGTTGAAGGGCAGCGGAAGAGGCTGGGGGCTCGTGTGCGGGACCAACAGCGGTTCGGCCGTTTTCTTCAAGCATTAAATCGCGTTTTCGTCTATCATTGGACCTTGGCGAGGGAGCCCTCCAGGCGGTCGAGGGCCTTGCACAGGGTGTCCATCGACGCAGCGTACGAAATCCGGACGCAGCTCGGGACCCCGAACGCGTCGCCGGGGACCAGCGCAAGTAAACCGTCCTGAATCACGAAGCGGCAGAGCGCATCGCAGTCGGGGACGGGCCCGAAGCCCTCGGCGCTGCGCCCGGGGCCAAAGAAGGCCGACAGGTCCGGGAGCGCGTAGAAGGCCCCGCCGATGGGCGCAAGCTTGACGCCATCGATAGCTGCGAACCAAAAGACGTTGGCAGGTCGCGGCGAGGTCTCCGCACGTCGCAGGGGCTCGCGCAGCGCGAAGCAACACGCGCGCTGCTATGTCACCCGTCAGCCGCGCGACGACGTAGTCCCTGCGCTCCTGGAACGCGCGGACCATCTCGGCGACTTCATCGCCTCCACGGACGCCCATCTGGAAAGCGGCCATCGCGGCCCGCTGGGCGATGGCGCTGGCGCCTGACGTGCTCTGGCTTTGGATGACCGCGCACGCCTTGGCGAAGACCCGGGGGGCCGCGAGGTACCCCAGCCTCCATCCGGTCATTGAGTAGGCCTTGCTGAAGCCGTTGACCGTCAGCGTCCGCTCCCACATGCCCGGCAACGCGGCGAAGGACACGTGAGCGTAGGGCGGGTACGTGATGTACTCGTAAATCTCGTCCGACAGCACCAGCAGGCGCGGGTGGTCGCGCACCACGTCTGCGATGAGTTCATGAGGTGTAAGCTTGCGCCAGGCCCGCTGGATCGGCCGAGGGGGTTGTTTGCATGCACGCTTGCATCTGCTCCCTCACCCGCCAGCGCCTCGAGTTGCTCGCGCGTGCAGACGGCGCCCGTCGGATTGGAGGGCGAGCAGAGGATGAGCAGGCGGGATTTTGGTGTCAGCACCGACCGGAGCTTCTGCAAAACGCGAAAGCAAACATTGCCTCTCGTATCATGCACTCCGCGTCGCCAGGGGCCCGGTGCGCGCCCGCACTGCGCTACAAAAACCCCACTCTCACCTCCGGAGACAGGATGAAACCCTCTTCTGGCGTGGTGTCGAGGATGACGGGGCGGGCGCCGGCCAGGGTGGCCATCTCGGGATACGACACCCAGTAGGGGGCGGGGATGATGACCTCGTCGCCTTCTGCGGGAATGTCGGTTTAACACAGACGGTGCGACGGCGCGAGGGCGAGGTGGTTTGGGGTCTCCGCACTTGTGATGCACAGCACGCCGTGCCGGCCCACCGTCTCCAAAACACAATACCAGGGGTGCGTTCGATGGGATGCGTGAACGAAATCCCATTCACCTGCCACGGTGGCGAAGACTCCCTGCCACACCGACTGCTTGGCGCCGTTGGACACGACAATCTCGTCCGTCGCATACTGCAGCCCGTTCTCCTCCTTGAGCTTCTGAGAACGCGACGTCGGTGCGGTGTTCGTCTATTTACATTCTATTTTGCAAATCGCGCGCGGCTCGCGAGCGGCCCGCGCCTTCTGGATGGCGGACAGGAGCTCCGAAGTGCCCGCGTTGGGCGTGTACTTCGTGAAGCCCTCCTGGATCGCGCGCACGCCCGCGTCCGCGATCGGCTTCGGCGTCGGGAAATCCGGCTCGCCCGCCGCGAGCCCGATGACGTCCTGCCCCTGCTCCCGGAGGCTGCGGGCCAGGTCCGTCAGCGCCATCGTCTTGGACGGCTTGACCTGGGCCAGCCGAGGGTTCGCGGACGTGTCCACGGTCATCGCGCCGTCTGCGGGGCGGGACCGGGGCGCCGGATGCGGCGCGCGAGACGGGGCGGCGGTGCCACGCGGGGGCACAAGTCGATCGAAGCCAGGGGCCCCGGCCGCGCGCGCCCCGGCCTTACTCGGTGCCGCGGTCGCTCGGGAAGCGACGTTAGATCTCCGAAACTCCGAGTTGCGATTCGGGGAGAGGGCGAGCCGAGCAGACGCCATGCTCGAGGAGCCGCGGGGCGCAGGACCCCGCCTGCCCGGCCGATGTCCTCCGCAGATCAATCACGCGCGTCTACGCAAATTTCTCGCTGTGCGGCTTCGACCAGCTGCCCGAAAAGAGCTTCAGCAGGCGCAGGGCGTGCGGGATGCGTGACGGACGATGCGATGGGCGTGGCAAAAGCTGTGCGGGCCGAATCCACGCGGGCGTCAGGCAGCTGCAAGTGAGCAGCGATGAGGCGCGAATAGCGGCAGGCAAGAATCGAGCGGAGCTTTGCAAGCACCCGTCGCAACCTCTGGCTGTTGCGCTGACACGCAGGCTTGGATCGGCGAAGAGGGCGATTGGGACATGTGCATCGCCATTTCGTCGCTGGGGCGGCGGCTGCAGCCCAAGGGCGGGGAGGAGGGTGCCGGGCCCCGGGCGCAGCGAACCGTGCGCGAGAGATGTCGATGAACCTGACCCCTTCACCTCGGCTATCAGCCACAGAGACGACGTTCACGATCGTCAATGTCGCCATGGGAGCGGGTGCGTTGCTTTGCTGCAGGGCGCGTCGCTGCGCGTCACTGGCGCGTACCGAACACCGAGGCCGCGCTCCCCGGGTCGCTGCGACGCGAGACGGAGCCATTAAATGCGACGCATCTTCCATCCCATTCCAATTCTCCGTCCGATCCCCCCGCGGCCGCATCGACGCCCTGGTGTACGTGCGTGACTTGCGAACGTTTCCGAAAAACACAACCGCCGCGCTTCGTCCCCCGCAGGGGTCCTCGGATTCCCCTTCTGCTACCGCACGTCGGGATGGGTGCTGGCCTCGGCGATGCTCCTGGCCGTGTTCGTGGCTACGATGTGGTCGCTCGACTTGCTGCTGCGGTGCTGGAAGTGGACGGGCGGGCGCGCGCAGAGTTTCGAGGAGGTGGCGCACGCGGTGCTGGGGCCCAGGGGAGACCTCGTCGTGCGCGTCTGCGTCGCGCTGCAGAACACAGGTGAGTAAGGGGCGGGGGGCAGCGAGGGGCGAGGGGTGACTTGGGGCACACCCCACCAACCACAGTGGCTGTCCTGGTCGCCTACCTCACCATCGGCGCTATCATCCCCAGTCCTCACTCTATGCATCCACCATTACCACCCCCAGGTGCCCTCGTGGCCTATCTCACCATCCCCACCCCTCACTCCCATGTGATACACAATCGTAATACACAATCGCGATAACCACCCCCAGGTGTCCTCGTCGCCTACCTCACCATCGTGGCCGACATCCTCTCCGCCGTCGCCGGCACCGTCGTCCCGCCCGGCGCCGAGCCCTCCCGCAACCTGCTGATGGCAGGGGTCGTGTTTCTGGCAGTCATGCCCCTGTGCGTCGCCGTGGGCAGGGACGGCGCGGAGCTGCTGGGGGCCGTGTCGCGGGCCAGCGTCATTGCCGCCCTCGCCTTTGCGGGGGTGGTGGGGGCATACGGGCTGATGGGTGAGGGAGGGGGCGAATACGACTGAGGGTTCCATGATTGCTTTGCTTGTGATGTCTGTTGTCATGCCGATGTCGGTGGGTGATGATGGTATTTTCAGCGTCATTGCTGCCCTCGCCTTTGCGGGGGTGGTGGCGGCCCACGGGCTGATGGGTGAGGGGTGAGGAAAGAGAGATGGGAATGGAATGATGTGTTGTCTATCGCTTATTGTTATCCTTTCTTGTTCTGTCCGTGTCGTGTCATGACCCCTTCACTGCTCTCCTTTACGCCTGCACATCGGTATTGTCACTGTTACTAATAACCAATAACTGATATCAGCAACTACATCATCACCCCGAACGACACCCCAACACTACCCCCCGTTCTCTCTCCCTCTCCCCAGGCCCGGAGAAGGGCGGGGGTCCCATGGTCGCCTTCGATGCGGACGGCATCGGTGTCACGTTTAGCGTGATGGGGTTCGCCTTCGCCTGTCACCCCGGCATCATTCAAATCATGCACGATCTCGACAGGAACACGCCGCAGAGGATGGCAAAAGTGCTGTCGAGGGCACTGGTGAGGGGAAAGGGGTTGCAAGTTAGACGATAAGAGAGTGCAACCAGTTACTGGTGAAGTAATTTGATTACTGTGATTTCCTATTTTTCTATCAACCCCCCTCTCATCCCACTCAGTCCCTCTGCGCCGTCATCTACGCCCTCGTCGGCCTGGCCGGCTATGCCCTCACTCCTCCCCTCAATCACGCTACCAACACTAATCGCCAACCCCTCACTCCCCCTTCCCACTCAGTCCCTCTGTGCTGTCCTCTACGCACTGACCCCCATCCTTACCATTACCAGCACTCTTACCAACACTATTACCACCCCCCCCCCCCCCTTTCCCACCCCAGTCCCTCTGTGCTGGCCTCTACGCCCTGGTGGGCCTGGCCGGCTACGCCCGCTTCCGCGACCGCACGGGCGGCGACATCCTCCGCAACTTCGGGTCCCCCGGCTCCCCCCCGGGCGTTCGTGCTTTCGAGCACGGACTGAAAACGTGCTTCGGGATGACGGTCGTCGCCAGCGCGCCGTCGTTGCTGATTCCACTGCACGACACCCTCGCCCCCGCTTTCTTCAAAAAGAGGCCGCCCACACGCCGGCAGTCGCGGATGCTGATTGCTGCTATCGTGCTGGCGTGCTTCGGTGAGGGGCACGGGGGGAGGTTTTTGGGGGGAGATGTGGGGTGTGTATGAGTGGTCTGGTAATGATAAAAATGTATTTAACATGTATATTTTATAATATGGTTATATTTACAATAATTGTACAGTAGATATTATGTATAATATAATACTATATTATCAACACTCTTTTATCCTCCAGGCATCGCGGTGGTGGTCCCGAACGTGGAGTTGATATTCAGCCTGACGGGGTCGACGGCCAGCGTGGCCATTAGCTACCTCTTGCCCAGCCTGCTGTTCCTGCGCATGTCGAGGAGGAAGGGGGACGCGGGTGAGAGTTACAGTTGTAGTATTAATAGTGATACTTATAGTAATAGTAATACTTATACTTGAGGGAGGGGGTGTTGTAGGGTGGCAGTGGGGGTGATTGTAAGGGTGGCAGTGGGGGTGGTAGTGAGGGTGGCAGGGGGGGTGGTGAGGGTGGCGGTGGGGTTGGCACTCAGAGCATCAACACCCCACACCCCTCTCACCCACACCAACACCCCACACCCACACACCCACACCCCTCGCCCCCCACCAACCATCCCAGGCAAGATGACGGCTTTGACCAAGGACCACGAGAGCGGCCCCATCGACGACTCGAATTCAAATTTCAGTAACTCCAATTCGAATTCAAACACCCTCCCCGTCACCCCCTCGGCAAGCCTGCACGCGTGGGACACAGTGCCTCGCCTGCGTTTGAAAGCGAGGGCATTGCTGCTGTTCGGGGCACTGGCGGGGATCCTGTGCTCGCGGGCGACGTTGGAGGTGAGGGAGTTACTGATCTATAAATGGATGTTATGAGGGATGTCATTAAGTGGGCAATTTTTCTGTATTTGCAAAATTTTACAATTCATATTATCGAAAAATGCATTATTATGATAATTTTTATACAAAATTATTAATATTTTACGTACATTTTATGTAATTAACATCACATAACTCAACCCGCACCCGCAGCGCATCCGCGACGAGAAGGTCTTTGCGTTGGTGGTGACGGAGTTGGCGCGGCATCGGTCGCAAGTGGTGAGGGCAGACGCACTGACTGAGAAAGCGAGGAGAGATGCGGCAGCGGCGTTGGGGATCGAGGGTGGTGCGGTTATGGGGGGTGGTATTGTGGGTGGCAGTGGGGGTGGTGGTGTGGGTGGCAGTGGGGTTGGTGGTGTGGGTGGTGTTAAGGGTGGCAGTGGGGTTGGTGGTAATGGGGGTGGCAGTGGGGGCATTGGGAGTAGTAGTAATGGTGGTGTGGATGGGAGTGACAGGGCTATCGGTAGGGATGTGGCGGTGGGGAGGGGAGGGGAGGGAGTTGTTGAGGGAAGCGGGGGTGCAGGGGTGGCGGTGAGGGTGGGGGATTTGGAGAGCAATGGTGGGGGTGGGGTTGATGGGGTGCGGGGTGGGGCGGGGGGCTTGGGAGGGGGAGAGGGGTTGAGGGGAGTTGAGGGTGAGGTACGGAGCTGGGGGGTGGGTGAGGCGGCGGTGGGTGGGGATAAGGGAGGGGGTGAAAGGGGGGATAAGGGAGCGGATAAGGGGGTGCCTGTGGGAGCATCTGAGGCGGGGGATGGGGCAATTGCTAGGAAGGGCGGCAATGGGGGCGGTGGTGGGCGTGGGAGTGGTGGGGGTAACAGTGGTGATGGGGGTGGCAGCGGTGGCAGTGGTGGTGGCAGTGGGGGTGGTGAGAGGGGTGGTGATAAGGGTGGCAGTGAGAGTGGCAGTGGCAGCGGCAGTGGTGGTGGTGAGGTGCGTGTGGGGGATGAGGGGCAGCCGGGTTTGGCAGAGGGAGCGGTGGGTGGGGAGTCGACAACGGTTGCAGGGAGGGAGAAGGAGAGCGGTCAAGCAGCGGAGTCATTGTTGGGTGAGAGGGGGGTGGGTGGGGGTGTGGGGGTGGGGGTGGCAGTGAGGGTGTGGGTTGTGTGGGGGGTTGGGCGGTTGCAGGTACAGAGTGAGGGTGCAGGTGTCAGCTGTGGCCGATAGACATGGTTGCAGTGATAGTAGATATGTATGTAATGTTAACTCAATCACGCAATGTCCCTCCACCATCCCAGCCGTGTCTGCGTCGGCCCTCTCCGACATGCAACGTGCTGCGGAGAGCATGAGAGAGGCGGTGGCAAAGCACGATCCCCGCTTGCGCGCGGAGGCGAGGGTGGATGCCACCACTGCGATGGCGGCGGCACTGGCGGGGGCGGCGGCGGCGGTGGGGGGGGCGGAGGGGGCGGAGGGGGAGGCGAGGGTGAGGGGTGGGAATTGGGCAGTGGGGTGGTAAGAGTGATGTGGGGCTAGTGGGTGATGAGGGACAACAGGCATGTAGCACTCTCAACACCGCACGTCACATTCGCATCTCACCATCACGCGTCTTGTGTCTCAAGTGATATCAATCAACTGCTTTGAGCATGCCCATGCTATAGACTTATTCACATCTTGTAATCTAGAACTAATCATCTCATCATCTCTCCCATATCGCAGTCGTCCGCATTAATCATGCTGAGCCATATGGGAGCGGTCTTGGATGATGCAGTGGTGACCTACCTCTCCGGCAGCGCGGAGGGGGAGATGTCAGCCAGGCAGGCGGCAGTGCGAGCGCAGGTAACGGGGGGTGGGGATGGGGTGTGGGTGGGTAGTGGTAGCGATGTGGGGGTTGGTGAGTGCGGGCGCAGGTGGGCGGGTGGGGGTGGCATGGGTGTGATAGAGGACAGGGTTTGGTAACACGGTTAAAGTCTGGGTATGTTATGTCCTAATTAATGATTGATTGTACTTCTTGACTATTACACTGTTACACTGTCTTGTTCTGGCACGCAGGTGGCCACTCTGCGCGCGGACGTGGCAGCGCTGAGCGGCGATGCAGGGAGTGGGGTGACGGATGCAAGGGGGGGTGTTGATAAGGGTGGCAGTGGCGGTTGCAGTGGGGGTGGTGATAAGGGAGGTGTTGAGGGTGGCAGCGGGGGTGGCAGTGCGAGTGGCAGTGGGGGTGGTGCTGCGGAGAGTGGCGGTGCGATTGCGGGGTCCGACGATGACCGTAGGCGCGGGCAGCTGTCGCGGGTGGTGGAAGAGGCGAGTCAATTCATAATAATACTATTCATAATACTATTAATCAATGGATATCTTGCTTTCAATATCAATAACCTCTCTGCCGACCCCCACTCAGCTCACCCCCACTGAAGGGCTACCCATTCCTTCAGCTTGCCACCACCCAGCTACCCCCCTCCATCACTATCAACTCACCCCACCCCTCACACCATACCTCCCCAACCCCCACAGATCGCTGCCCTTTCTGTTGCAATCGAGGCAATGGCCACTGAGGATTATGCCGCTTATAAGAGCATGCTGTTGGTGCGATCGGGATTGGAGGATGAGGCGATGGATAGGGCGGATAAGGCAGCGGCAGAGCTGGCGGCGGTGGGGGGGGTTGGGAGTGAGAGGGGGGTGGGGGGCGATGGGGGGTTGGGGAGTGAGGGGGGTGTGGAGGTGGGGGTGGGGGAGAGCAGGGGTGGGAGTGGTGGGGATGAGGGAGGGGGGCAAGGGGGGGATGGGGAGAGGGGAGAGAGTGGGAGTGGGGATGGTGGTGCGGGTGCGGGTGGGGGTAGCAGTGGGGGTGGTCCGGGTGGGGGTGCAGATGGCAGTGCGGGTGCGGGTGGGGGTGCAGATGGCAGTGCGGGTGCGGGTGGTGTGGGTGGGGATGGAGGTGCGAAGGGAAGTGGGGCGGCAGTGGGTGCGTGAGGGCGTGGACGGCTGTGCTTTGTGTGGCGGAGCTGTGGTGCGGCTCCTTAACAACTGACTATATTAATATAATCACAAGTTATTTACTTATCGCTGTCTATCTCCCATAGAGTCGCCCCTTAGGTTTTCAAAGATGGGTGTCTGAACAGGCACGGAGAGGGCCATGGAGGGGCTACGGTCGACATGACCAATCGATTTGAAAATCGGAACAGAATGTCGACATAAAACACGTATGCTTTACACAGCAGTGTGTTGAGGTGGTGAAAAGAAGTCACAAGGCGACAAGGCGGGTGGCAGGGCATGGCACATTGCCCATCTCCCTCCCTCGCCACAGCACAAAACAGTCTCTCAATCAGCTCTTATTAGCAGCTAAGCAGAGGCAGTACCTCACTTAGCTGTAATGCATTGTATTGGAGAAGTCTCTCAGTCAGCCCCTGCCCCGATGGGTGTGCCCACAGGCAGCCCCGCAGTCGCATCTCCAACTATGGTCTTGCTCACCCCCACACCGCCACCCACGCCGCCACCCCCGCTCTCATCGCCACTGCCACCCACCAAGCTACCCTCACCCTCCTTGCCACCCTCAGCAACGCCACCCTCCCCACCCTCCCCAGCGCTGCCGGCCCCATCACCCCCGGCCGCCTCCACCCCCTCACCGAATGCATCCGCACCCTCACCACCGCCCCGCCCACTGCAGCCAACACCATCCCCAATCGACCCTCCCAACGACACCTCAGCCACGGCCCCAGTGACTGCCTCAGTTGCCGCCTCGCCCACTGCCGTCGCCACCCTCTCTGCAGCCGCCCGCGCACCAACCCCATCGCCATCACCATCACTGCCACCCTCGCTACCACCCCCATCGCCACCCCCGCTGCCACCCTCAACCCCACCCCCACCGCCACCCTCCCTGCCGCCCTCGTCCCCCCCACTCTCGGTGTCGATGATGGTGAGCCTATGAGCCCTCACCGTGCCCATCAGAGACCGGCAGAGTTTCTCGAGCGTCGCTGCGAGTAGGGAGAGCAGATAGGGGAGCAATGGACATAGATAGTAACCATTTTATACCAAACAATGGTCACTACATCAAACCAATCATTGCAATCGCCATTCCATCCCATCCCATCGCTCACCGTTCCTGGCCTGCACCTTGGCCATCGATTGCAGGGCACTCGCCGCCGCCGCCAGCTGCCCCGTCATCGCCTGCTTCTCCTCCAAAGCAGCCAGCAGCGCGCGGCGGGCCTCGGCCACCTGGCGGTCCTGCGATGAAGGGAACGCGATAACGCGTTTGATATCATATAAAATGTCAATTTCGCTTCTTTGTGATTGGCTGTTGAAGCGAGGGAGAGCGGCCGAGAGAGCGGTGCGCAGTGCAGAGACCAACCCATCCAAGACGCCCGCTGACCCAGCCCCGTCCACTCCCAACTACTGCTACTCACACACTCGCGTGTCTTCATTCGTAACAATGATGACAATTTGAAATTCGAATCCCAACCCCCCCCTCGCCTTCTCCTCGGCCACTTTGGCCGCCGCCGCCCTTCCTTTCCGCAGCACCCGGGCCTCCTCGGCCAGGGCCTCCGCGAGCTCCTGGTACTTTTGAATCCCGCCGCGCACGTCCTCGAACTGTTTCAAACGCCCCTGGATCTCCTCGACCCACTTGGCGCGCTGAGCCTCGGCCTCTCCCACGCGGGCGCTGAGGGTGGGGGTGGTGGGGTAAGTGAGATTAGAATTATTGACATGTATAGCTAAATGCTTATTGTATGTATGTATATGATCGGGGGCATGGACGGGGGTGCGGAAGAGATGCAGTTATTACAACCAAGGCGCTCGTGCTTCTTGCATCATCATCCACCCACCCACTTACCGTAATCACGTCATCATTCAAATTCAAACACCAACGCATCCCCTGAGTGACTCACATGAGGGCCTCGTTCCTCTGCCGCTCGGCCTCCACCTCCGCCGCCACGTCCCGCAGCTGACGCTCGTGCAGAGCCTTCTCGTCCGCAATCACCTTCTTCTGCGACGTGAAAAGGAGAGCGAAAGACTTTATAATTATTACAATAACTGTAATACATAACTGTAATACTTTTTATCTATACTATATATTTAGGTCCATCGGCGCGAATCCACCAGCCCCTGCACCTCATCTCTCTCCCGCTGCACATTGCACTGCATATCCCATCTATATCCTCGCCTGCAGCTCCACGAGCTCCTGCATCTTCTGGACCCTCTCCGCGAAACGCTCCAGCTGCTCGCGGCACACGGCGCGCTCCCGCACCAGCTCCTCGTTGCGGCCCAGCGCGTCCTCCAGGCTCTGCCGCACCGCCTCGATCTGACCGCGAATTTCCGCCATCCCGTCCGCCTGCGCCGCGTGAAGCGCGGCCGCGGCGGCCTCGGCCCGCTCCTTCAGCGCGCGGTTCTGCGCCTGCAGCTCGCGCGTCACGTTCTGCAGCCGGTCGTTCGCGTCCGATATCTTGTGGAATTTCTCCTCCATCCGCAACTTGTCGCGCTTCGCCGACGCCTCCCGGCGCTCCGCGGCCTTCAGCGCCCGCTGCAGGGCCCGCACGTCCGAAGCCAAATCTGCCGCCGCGGAGAGCGCCCGCGCCAGCTTGGCGTCCGCATCGTGGTCCCCGGAGGACGCGCACGTCACCAAATCGCGCAGCTCCCGCTTCCGCTGCGCGAGAGACTCGGCGAGCTCGGACGGACCCGCGGCCGCGTCCAGCTCCTGCGTGCGAGGCGGGGAGCCGGGCGCGGGTCACGCGCGCGAAGCAGGACCTCGAGGAGATGGCGCGGCCGGACGCGCGGGGCTCCCCGGCCGGAGCCGAGCGCGCGGATGCCGCCCACGCATTCGAAAGGGCGGTTGAGAGGGACGGGCCGCGCGGTGGCGGAGATCGGTCCCGGGCTTCACCAAGACGAAGAGGAAGGCAAAGAAGTCCCATCGGAGCGCCCGGGTTTTCCACTCGCCTGCACCCTCTGCTTCAGCACCGTCACGGTCGCGGAGAGCGTGGGTCCCTGCATCACGTCCGGCGCCATCGGCCTCCGGGGCTCGGCGACAAGTGTGTGCTTTCTGCCCCAAGCGCGCCTCGGCTCCTCGCGGGCGCTGGGCGGAGATGCAACAGAGATCAGCGCACGGTCAACTTCTTGGAGTCCGCGACGCTAAATGCTTCGCTTCGATGTCACCGTGCACAGGAGGAGGACGACGCGGCCGGATGTGCTCGCGATGCCGCCGGGACGTTGCGGATGAGGAAAACACGACACGTCAGTGGGCACGCCGCACCCGATGTTGCTCCAACGCACAGATGGACATGTGCATGCGACCTTCATCTTCATTCGATCCCTCAGCTTCAGTCCTCAGCAACGAGAGACGAGAAGAAGTCTCACAGAGGGACCACGCACGTTGCCTTGCCCAGCGCACGCATGCGATGACTATCGCAGCGCGACAGTGGCAGCTCCATGCGTGCCTGACGCTCCGGTCGCTGTTGTCGACGCGGCAGCCCCGCCGGGCGTGCGCCATGGCCGCGCTGCCCGTGTCACGGCGCATCCGTGCCACGGACGACCCCGTCATCGTCGCGACGAAGGCGATGATCGCTGCGGCCCCGCGCGATGTGCTCTCTCTGGCCCAGGGGATCGTGCACTGGGCCCCGCCTGACCAGGCGGTCCGCGACGCGCTCGCTGCGATGGCCGACCCGGCGACCCGCGTGCATCAATACGGCCCGGACGAGGGTCTGCCGCAGGCGCGTGTGCGAAGACGCGATGAGCGGCTCGCCACGCGCGTTAAAAGTCACTTTTCCGCGTCACAGCGACATGGCCGCGCTCCCACGCTCCGTGTTACCAAGAGTCCCTTGTTGCTTCGCCACGCCGCAGCTGCGGGAGGCCCTTCGCCGCAAAGTGGAGGCGGAGAACGGTTTGCCGGGCCACGAGGTGATGGTGACGGCGGGGGCCAACCAGGCGTTCGCCAACGTCGTGTTGGGACTGGTCGACGAGAGCGATCGAGTGGTGTTGTTCAGGCCTTATTACTTCAACCACCTGATGTGCCTGCAAATGACGGGGGGTGCCGAGCGGGTCGTGTTCGGGAAGCGAGACCCTGTGACCATGGTGAGTTGCCAAAGTGAGAGCCTGAGCGCTGACTATCAGTGGGGACGTGAGGTGTGATGGCTGGTGCACTGCACGTGCCCCAACTCCTCTAACAACTGCCCCCCAACTACACCCCCAACTGCACTTGCTTGCATCAACTCGAGTCCCCATCACCCCCGCAGCACCCTGACTTGGATTGGCTAGCATCAGTCCTGTCGGGCCCCAGCCCCCCACGGATGGTGGTAATCTGCAACCCCTGCAACCCCACTGGCACGCTGCTGTCAGAAGAGGAGTGTCAGAGGGCCGCGGAGCTGTGTCAGAGGGCGGGGGCGTGGTTGGTGATGGATAACACCTACGAGCACTTCGCCTTTGCGGACGATGCGGGTGAGCGTGAGCCCTCTGTGGGCACAGATGGCGTGTATGTACAGTACAGTTAACATGGTTGCCATACACATGGTGCACTTGGCATATATGCACAGTTGGCGTAGCTGGCGTACATGAGCGATGGCCGGGGTGACGGTATGGTCGTTCCCACCCCTGTCCCTTCCCCCTTCTCCCACAGGCACCCCCCGTCGTCACATGTGCAAGGCCGCCCCTCATGTCATCCACCTCTTCAGCTTCAGCAAGGCATTCGGCATGATGGGGTGGCGTGTGGGGTACATCGCGTACCCGAAAGAGAATCCAGGTCAGGGAGTGAGTGACGGGTATGGGATCATCTATTGTTTCACATTCTTGCCTTATGATTGCTTGTAATGGAAACCATCTGCCAACTTCACCCCCCCTGCGCCACCCATGTGCATACCTTCCCCCACCTCATCGTCTCTTCCGTCCCCCGCAGATCTGTCATCAGCCTTCTTGAAAGTGCAGGACACCGTCCCCATCTGCCCCACGCAACTGAGTCAGGTGGTGGCGCTCGGGGCGGTGCATGCGGGGCGGGCGTGGGTGCAAGAGAGGGTGGAGGGACTGACAGAGCAAAAGGCGGCGGTGATGCGCGCGTTGCAACCGCTGGGGAAGTGGGGCGAGGGTGTGTTTGGGGGGGAGGGGGCCATTTACGTGTTTGCGAAACTGCCAGAGGGGTGCGAGGACGACGCGGCTGTGGCGAAGGTAAGAGGGGTGGGTGGGTGTGTACGTGTGTGTTGCTGTGCCTGTGTGCATATGTGCGTGGGTGGTTGCTGAGGCTGCGACTGCGTGCGGCTGCTGTGGCTGTGTGCGTGTGGCTGCACCTGTGCATTTCGCTTGCCTCAACGCTTACAGCACCCACACACCCCACTCTCACCCACCGCAGTGGCTGGTGGACGTGCACGGCGTGTGCGTCATCCCCGGCTCGGCATGCGGCGCTCCCGGGCACATCCGCGTGGCTTACGCCAACCTGCCACGCGAGATGTGCCTCGAGGCAGCTGCGCGACTTCATAAGGGATTGCGCGAGCTCGCCGACAAGGGGGCGGCGGCCATGGATGCCGGGTCGTGACTAGATATTGTTCTTAGCACCTGTACAAATGCCTGTGGTGGCTCGGGCAGCAGAGCGGCGGAAAGGATCGAGACGAGCTGTACCACCCTGTCAGCCGTGGCGGCCTGCAGGCCCAGCACGTGCTCTTCCACAATCCGCTTCAATCATGGTCCAGCTCCATGCATCTGAGCTCCTGTTTCCCATTGCCATCCACCAACACCTCGTCAGGCTGAGGTTGTAACCCTAGCCGTCATCTCTTTGAATCCTCATTGGCAAAAAAAATAAAATTCTGCATGAGTGGCTGTCGAGATCGTGGAGTCGGCTGCTACGTGCAGCCCGACACTCCCACCCCGCACCGGGCGAGGCGACACGTTGAAGCGAGAGGGTGCGAGGTGGGATGCGATCTGTATGAATAGCAGCGTGCGAGGCGGCTGGGGCGCGGTCGGCAAGGCAACCATGCGATGCGCACGGCCCTTCTGCCCATTCAGGGCCTGCGCTCGCAGCGACGGTCCGTGCAGGTAGAAATCGAGCGCATCATGTCGAGTATCGAATCAGCACACTCTGTTCAAATCGTGGGGCCGTCGGACGAGGCGATGGCGGGGTGCGTGGCAGTGGTCCGGGCCGGACGCGCCGGAGAGTCGCGGAGGGGCGGGCGGCGGTGCGCTGCATGCAAGTAACATGTGAAGAACGATTGCGAGCGAGGATATTCCGCTGCCGGACGCAGGGGCGTGGGCGGGGACGGGAGGAAAGAGGGTGCAAGCGGTGCGTGGCGTGCAGGGGCGTGCAGTGTCAAGGCGGGCGCGGATCATGGGAAGCGGGAGGGCGGGCGACATAGGCGGTGTGTGGTTGCGGGCGACGGCGGTCGGGGTAGATGCAACTGAGGAGGACGGGGAAGAGGCACAGCTCACCTCGCGCGTGGCCACAGCCACCGATAGCAATGAGTGAGTGGGGCATGCGTGGTGCAGGGAGGCGGGCGTGTATGCGGTCGGTTGTATGCAAGAGATTGACCGCGTGGTCTTTGTTGGTCTCGGGCGCCGGCATGGTTTGACAAGAACGCCAAGGTGCGGGTGCTGGCGACACACTTTAGGGGAGAAGCACCGGCCAGTGCAGAGGTGGTGTGGGTGCGAGGGGACGGGAGCCTTGGGGAGGAGGGGGAGGAGGGGGCGGTGGAGTTTAGGGTGGGCCGGTTCCTGAACAAAATTCGCGGGAACTTTGTGGAGGGCAGGGACGCTGACACCACACTGACCGTTGAGCAGGTGGAGCTGCTGCGCAGGGAGTGCCAGTGGCTGCTGCTGTGGGAGCGGCGGTGGCAACGGGAAACCATGCGCAAGCAAGAGCTGCACGTGTGGTCGGTGGCGGAGAGGGTGGAGCTGCTGGTGCAGCTGTGCCGTGAAACGAAGCCAAAAAATTGCGAGAAGGTGTCTGTGCCGGAGCACCTTGTCCCAGAGGGCAAGGTGGGTGAGGATTTTATGGCAGATCGTTTTCGTAGCCATATCATCGACAATTTTCTACCCTCTGCAAGTGTCCACACCACGCTCGGCAACACGTGTTTCGGCCCGGCAAGGACTTGCAGGTTGCGCTTCTGTGCGAGCGCTACCGCGATCCCCGACCTTCGGAGAGGGTTGTGGTACCGGACAGCCTGCTGCCGGCCGGGTGCACGGAGGGGTCGTTTCGTTTGTCGACCTTCCTCAAATGCGTCAGGCTCAACTGGGCAGTAACTGACCGACGGCCTAGCTTTCGGCTGACTAGGGAGCAGATGGCAGCGCTGGAGGAGCTTGCGTGGATGCAGGCTGAGGTTGCGAGGTGGAGGTCTGGGGGCAGCGTCCGTAGTGGGTAGGAGGGAGGTGGATGGTTAGCTGGATAGGGATGGTGGTTGGCGTTTGGCGCAGTTGCGCACTCGCTGCCCTGGGATGTTGCCCGTTTCGAGGCTCTCCCCGTCACTCAGGCCCTCTTCGCCACCTTTGCTCCTCCGAGACCGCCGTCGTCTCCACGTTGAGCCGGGCTAGGGGGTTCGTTGGGGTAGGTTCTCTCCTTCCCTTTCTCCGTCCTTCTGCCCGTCAGCAGGGGGGGTCTTGAGGGCCCTGCCCATCTTCAATCCTCCGAAAAAAAGGGCTGCAATGGCTATTAGCGGCAATAGCTTCGTGACCAAACACCTCTCGCCGGGCGCGGCGTCGTCAGCGCTCGCGCGAGCCCTCGCGCGCAGCATGGCGGTCCCGGAGGACCCCCCGCCCGCCGCGACGCTGGCCGGGAGCTACTCCCCGAGCACGCCGAAAGCAAACGTCGATAATCCGGTCCTCGCGGACGTGGCGGGGGCGGGGGAGGCTGTCGGGGATGGGAAAGCGGCCAAGCGCGTGCAGATGCGGGGTCCCTCCGGAGCCATCTTCGTCCTGCAAGTCGACCGCTTTGGACGTAAGCATTACCACCTCCAGTCCGCGGAGCCCCGCAATGTCAAGCTCCCGGACACGGTCCGCGCGCTCGTGAATGCCGCCCACTTCATCGCCGGCACGACGGGGTCCCGCCCGGGCCTCGTCGATGAGGGTGAGGGGCCCCGACGCGCGTCTAGGTACCCATCTCCCTGTGCCTGCGTTATGCAGCGCAGCAGATACCGCGCCTGTCCCAAAGGCTTCGACCTAGCCCCGAGCACATGCGGGGTGGCCGCTCCGCGCTTTCCCGGCTGGCGATGGATGTGCAGCGAGGTCCACATCGATTTCATTGCGATAACCTATCCAAGCAAAAGCATTTGCATGGTCTTCGCTGCCTGTGGCCGCGCTCACAAGGAGCAGATGTTGCAGTGTTGTTCCCCGGCGCCGCTAGCGCCTCTGCGAAGGCGCCGACATCCATGCCGCGTCCTTCATATGCAGATTCTGAAGAAGCCAAGGACGGCGTCCCCGAGACGGGCCCCCCCGGCGGCTCCCGGCCTCGCGACCGTGCGGGGCGCAAGATGTCGCCGCCCGGCGCGCGTCCGGCCAGCGCGCGCCAGTTGTCCGCACGGCCAACGAGCGCAGGCGTGCTGTCTCTGGCTCACGGCGTCCCCGACGAGCCCGGCGCGGCTGCGGGCCTGGGTGACATCCTGGAGTCGTCCGAATCAGAGCGCGGCGCGGACCGGGGATCGGAAACCGAAGAGGAGCGGGCAGTGATGGAAGAGGCGATGCGGCGCGCTGCGGAGCGGGAGGCGCGGCGGGCGCGAATCATGAGGTTCGTGGGAGCTGCCAGCGCGGCCTTCGCGACCTTGCAGGCCCTCCGTGCGCCTCATCGCCGCTCCGAGCGCTCCCCGACGCCCGCAGGCTGTATCCGAGCGACATGCCGTACGTAGCTGCGCCCGTGGCCGGCCGCGACCTCGTCCGGCGCCCTCGCAGCGCCGCGCACCCTCACAACGGACCCTCCCCTCGGGTCCCTGCGGCCGCGGCTGCGGCTGCGGCGCCGGCAGGCACGTGGAGCGATCGAAGAGCGCATCCCTCCAGGTCCCCTGACGAAGCCCACCCCTTAGAGGGCGTCATTGACGAGGTTCGTGCGCGTCTTCCGCACCAGCACTCATCTGCGCACACGACACCACGCGGATTCAAACCCTTTCGTTATGCATTGTTGATATTTACAAACCACATCAAAAATTGATCTTCTCCATTGCTCTCCGGGACCCACACGCAGGCGCCCTTTGAGATGTCGAATGTGGATGAGGCCGCGGCGGGAGCAGCGCAGCGCGGGCCGAGGCTGGACGCGAGTGAAGCTAACGGCACCCCCGCCGGGAGCGCCAACGAAGCCGGCGCGCGTGCCAACGCGGGCGGGGCGGCTGCGTTCCGGCTCTATGACTCCCCGGCTGGTCCCGCTGGCCCTGCCCCAATGCCTGGCGATGACTGGGACGGTGCTGCGGGGGCAGAGGAGGGCTCGGAGGGTGGGAAGGTGGCGGACTGGCTTCAACGCCACGTGTCGTCCGTGCCACCCAGCGTGGCACCCTCGGGGTTGTCTATGGGGCCGTCGTTGGGGCATGAGGGGCCCTCGGGGCACGAGTCGTCACTGGCGCTTGAAACGAGGGGCGAGGGCGGGCAGAGGTCGCTGCATGAAGCGACGCGCAGCGTGGCGACGGGAGGGAGCATAGGGGACGCGGGCGGGGCTTCAGTGGGTGCGGGGGGCGTGGGGAGCGAGACGGTGGGTGGGGGCGAGGCGTCTTCACGCAGCCAGGCGAGGGAGGGGGATGTGTGGGAGCGGCGACGGGCGCGTAGGCGCAGCCGGCAGACGGGGCAAGCTGCGCAGGAGGGCGGAGAGGGGGGAGAGGGCGAGGGTGAGGGTGCGGGGGGCGTGGGCGGGGCGGGGGCGGGGTGGGAGATGGCGAGGGGCGGGACGGCACCGGCGGCGCTGGGGTCGGTGACTGCGGGGCTCCATGGAACGCGGGCGGGGCTGGGAACGGGATCGCCGGAGCGCGGGAGGGGCGTTGGGGTGGGCACGTGGCTGGGGCGAGGGGCGGGGAGTCCCCAGGGGGCCAGGGTCACCATCCGCCCCGCGAGCGCGACACTGCAGCAGCGCGCGAGGCGACCCTTCTCTGCGGTAAGCCGCGCGGATGCGATGATGATGTGGCTGCACTGGCACACGCTGCTTCTTGCGCAATGCATGGACAATGTTGCAGCACACCCCGCGGGTCGTGTGCTTTGCTCGGTGCTGTCACAGACGCTACGGTGTTGTCACAGACGCTATCTGAATCGCAACATGTTCGCAATGCATCAACTCAACCGATGGTATCGCAGGTGACGGGCATGACGATGGCCTCGACTCTCACGGCCAGCACGGTGGAGAATTTGAACCGCGCAAGGCAGGAGAGGTGAGGGCAGGCTGTTGATTGCAAAAGGGACATGCGTAGTCGTCGACCACAGCGTTAGCTACTGGCATCTGTTTTGCTGGTTGATACCAGCGCCGCTGGCTACACACTGTTTGTAACAGTGTACCCAGCACAGCGCCCAGACACCCACCCGCTCTCGGCCCTTCTCCCCCGCAGCCCCCCGCCCCTGGCCGTCCTGTTCCGCTGGTTCGCGCGCCTGTCCCCCCCGGTCGTGGATCGATACCCGCCGGGGAATGCAAAAAGCGCCCCGCCGGGCCACGGGCCCCACGGCCGCAACGTGCTGTGGCCCCGCCCGCCGGTACAGCTGTACCCGTCCGGCCACAGCCCCGCGCATCTGCGTGTGGAGACGGCTTTGGAGAAAGAGGAGAGGGCGAGGGAGGAGGAGCGGCGGCGGGTGCTGGCAGCGGGGAGCGCGGTGGTCCCTCGCGCCCGTGCGCTATCCCGTGGGCCCAGGCGGCCCCTGTCGAGCGCGAGCCAGTGAGTGGGGGTGTGGGGAGGGTAGTGGTAGGGTGGTGGGGAGAGGGGATGTGCAAAGGGTGGCGAATGCGATCGCATTGACATGGAGTGAGCACCGTGAGTGTCCGGCGTAACTCTTGTAGTGAGACCATTTTGTATCGTCACTGCCTTTCTTCTCCTCACCCCCCGCAGTGCCTCGGTCAGCAGCAAGAGCCGGGCCGACCTGGGCAAGGCGAGGAGCTTAGCAGGCGACCACGCATCGAGAGTCGACAAGGGCGATAAGGTCGATAAGACCAAGAGCCAGAAGGTGGTGGCGCCGGTGGCAGTGGCAGTGGCTGCGGCGGAGGATGCGCCTGGGCTGAGGGAGGTGCGGGGGGGGCAGCGGGGGGCTCATGCGGAGGCGGAGGCGGCGAGGGGGGCGGTGGTGCGGCTGGGGGCGTGGAGGGCAGGTGAGAGGGTGCGAGGAGGGTGGTGGGGGAGTGGCTGGGCAGTTGTGAAGGTGGGGGTGAGGGTGTGGGGGGTGGCAGTAGGGGGGCTGGGCAAATGTGAGGGCGCTGGGGTTGCAATGCAGGTTACACAACACTCGTATGCAAACCCCTTTCACGCAGACCCTCCGCCACCCAGCACCGACGCGGCCCCTGGGGCTGCGGAGGAGTCTTCACGGCGCCCGTCGCTGTGGCAGCCCCGCCACCCCTACTGGCGGGACACACTGCGGGGGCTCAACTGGGACGACGAGCCGCGCATCACGCCCGGGGCGATGGTCGAGGTGAGATGCGGTGATGATCCTGTGTGGCAAACGCATGCCCCGCCATCTCGGCACCACACATCTCGTGCTTCACAACTCACCCCCAGCCGCCTCATGTCTCATGTGCAGTCTGCATGATAGATCAACAATTAATTCCTGCCCTCCCCCAGCGCTGCGAATTTCTGGACCTGGTCCCCAGTCACGTCATCTCTCATATACCATGACTATAACAGAACAACAACCAGTATACTCCCTCCCCCCAGTGCTGCGAGTTCCTGGGCCTCGTCCCCAGTCACCTGGGCGTGCGCGACGTGAGTGCGTGCTTCCACGCCGCCGCGCGCCACCTCCGCGGCCGCGCGTCGCGGGGGGTGCCCTGCGCGACCAGCCCCGCGGGACCGGTCCTCGACTACGGGGGATTCCTGGACTGCCTGGGGAGGTGCTTCGTGTGCGCCATGGTGAGCGTGTGAATGACTGTTATAACACACTTGGGACTCATCGCCGTGTCACTTTTGTTGTATTCATCCACACGTTCCCACGCACCCACTGACCAGCACCCCTCTCTTCTCTCCCTCTCTCCCCCTCCCCCTCCCCCACCACTCACCGACCCCCATCCCACACCTCACTCTCTCCCTCTCTCCAACTCCCCATCCCTTACCTCTCTCCCCCACCCACCCACCCACGCAGGCCCCCACGGACCCCTTTCTGAGTTTTTTCCTCCTCGGTGGCGACTGCCCCCTCCCGGGCGCACTGAGCGACGCTTTAGAGACCCAACTCACCGCCGCCATGCGACGATCCGCACCCAAGCGACCTGCCACCACCGCCACCTGTGGGGCCAGGGACCGACCGAACGGGCCCGGGGCTGCGCTGGCGATGCGCCGCGCCAACGAAAGAGCCGAGAGGGTGGCGCCGGGGGCTGGCAGGGGGGGCGGGACCGACGCGGGGGGACACGCCGCCGCACGGCGCAGCGTCGGGTCTGTGGGGAGGTGAGGAGCTGTGCGTGCGTGCGTGTAGGGCGAAGCGGGGCTGACCATTATACTTTCACATGTCTCCTTGTATCGCCATCTGACTATTGCACTTGCTTGGTGTACGCCTGAGCTCCCCACATCACAACCCCATCCCTGCACTTGCCCGGCGTCCCCCGCAGTCGCCTGGGCTCCCTCCCCGAGGCCGAGGCGGTGCGTGCTCTGGCCAAGGACCTCCACGATCAGTGGGACGCGGTGACCAAGCCGGGGGGCAGGAAGGACCCCATCTTCGTCGATCACACGGCGGAGAGGGTGTTGCGGGAAGAGTACATGCCACAGGTGAGTGATAGAGAGCAGGGGTGAGGGATGGAGTAGCATGTGTGGTGCGGAAAGAATACAACTCTTTCACAGAGTATTTGCTCCCACCCTCACCTGCGCTTCCACTCCCGCCTCAGCCCCCTCCACTCCACTCACACCCCCACTGACCCTGCCACCTTAACCTCACTTCCATACCCACTCCCATGCCCCTTTCAGAAGCCCCAACCCACAGGCACCACCCCCACTCAACCAACCACATTAATCTTCCCTTCACTCCCCTCTCTCCCCTCAGAAGCCCCAGCCCACGGGCGCCACGACCTGGGGCACCTTCGGGGGCATCGTGCCCGGCATGCGCCCTCAGGAGGAGACCTTCCTGGTGTGGGTCAAGGACGAGTGGAAGAACCTGGGAGACGACCCGGAGTTTCGCATACAAAACGGAATGTGGGTCGAGGACCCCTCGTTCAAGTGAGATGAGAGCGTGGCGAGCGGACGGGAGCGTGTGGCTGGCACCGCGTAGCTGGGTCGTTGGGGTCGCGCCGGGCGCGTCGTGCAGGTTGTATTCTTGCATTTTTTGCGCAGCTGGGCGCGAATGTGCCGATCCGCGCGCGCAGGGTGGGGGGCAAGGAGCTGCCGGGCCGGCGGGCGCAGCTGCTTCGTGGCTTCGAGGAGGCGGTGCGGAAGGCGGTGCGGTCGGCGATGGACCTCACAGGGCTGGGATCGGAGGCGGCGTACGATCTCTGGGGCGCCCTGGAGAAGCACTCGAGGGACGGGAAGGCGCACGCCACGCTGCGCCAGTTCCGGCCCCTGCTGGGTGAGAAGCGGCGGGATAGCTGAGCATGCATGTGCGCTTGGTTACTGTTATCACGTTGGGAGTGCTGGAGTGTCTCAGGAAGGATGAGAGTGAAACAGGTTTGGATGGACGATGGTTGACGTATGTGTAGTACATATGTGTACTATCGATTCGATTTTCGTCTCTGCAGAGGAGCGCGAGGCGCGTCGGCACTTCAACTCGCGGCACCTGAGTCAGGCGGCGCTGAAGATGCAGCGGGGAGGCATGGAGTCTGCCGTGGCTGCGGCGGTGGGGGAGAGCGCGGACGGGATATGGCACCCGCTCGGGGCCAGGCCGCTGCCTCCTGCGGCTCTGGAGCCTCTCCAGGGCGCCGCCTGACGCACGCATAGCCGCCGTTTGCAATCGCCAGCAGCGCGTGCGCTGCGTTGGGTGAATGTCGATTCGTGGGTCTGGTCTGTAACTTGACCTTGTTTGAATCTGCTCCCATCACTGCAACCAGGCCCTCGTTCTGCATCGTCCCTTGTGCCAGCTGGCAGCGCCAGTGCTGAGCGACAGCTGTTCCAGCGCCAGCCAGAACCTGCACCAGGAGGGTCTCCCCTGCCCCTCCCGCTCCCAAAAGCATCGAATGCCCCGACAAGAGTGTAATTCGGCAACACAGCGTGACTTGATGGCGCTCGCTTGCGCCAAGCCCGGCTGTATCGCGGCGACGGCCCCGCGCGGGGGCCCTGCGTGTTCCAGGGCGCCTCCGCTCGGGACTTTGCGGGAATTGCGTGGAAGCCCGTCGCAGCGATGTAATACGTCTGAAGTGCGCCGTGGGTATCGATGGCGACGCAGCCGGCTGTCTGCCGCGCAGGTGGGAATGCTTTTCTACTGATGCATCCGTGCGTGGCAATCCAGCGGAGCTAGCAAAGTCAGCGATGCGCGATGCCGCTTTTCGCTGCACTGCAGGGCAACGCGGCGTCGGGGAAGGGCATGGCGGCAGGGGACGAGCCGTTGGCAGTGCTCATTGTCGACCACGGCAGCCGGAGGAAGGAGAGGTGCGGGCCCGCTCAGCAGTCGCGCAGGATGAGCCTGGGGAGTGCGACCGCTCATCGCGAGTGCCGCTCGCCCGCGACGCAGCAACGACATGCTCCTGAAGTTCGTCGAGCTCTATCACGAGGCCACGGGCATGGCCATTGTGGAAGGGGCCCACATGGAGCTGGCGGAACCCACGATTAGTCAGGCGTTCGACGCATGCGTGCGCCGGGGGGCGCGGCGCGTGGCGGGTGAGGGTGCTTTCGACTGCGCGCACTGCGGCGAGCCAACAAAGCCTTCGTTCTGCCCATATTGTGACTTCCACGCCCCGACGGGCCACCGCAGTGGCGCCCTACTTCTTCTTTCCGGGGAAACACATTCAGGAGGACATCCCGCGGCTCGTCGAGGAAGCAGCGGCGTCGCATCCCGGGTGAGGAGGGACGGTCACGCGGGTCGCCTTACAGTCCGTGCGCGTCTTCGCGCGCCACAAACGGCGGGTGGCGACCTGCACGCAGCGTCGAATGGGTGATTGCCGAGCCCATCGGTCTCGACGTGCGGATGGCGGACGTGGTGCACAGCCGGGTGCAGGCAAGCCTGGTTCGGGCGGACTAGAGCGCGCCAGGAGGTCCGTTGGAGAAGGATCGCAAGTGTGCCGTCCCATCGGCGGGTACGACCCTCGGGCTCGCGGGCCGGGCGTCGGGGCTGCCCTGCCAGGACACGGCCCTCGGAGAGCGCCCGGGCGCTGTCAAGGGCGCGCGCGAGTTTGTCGATGCGTGTTAATCGATGTGTTTGGTAGCGTGCGCCCACGCGAGCCGCAGATAGCTTGTCCACGGAGGAGCGCGGGCCGGAACACTCGCTTGCATTTCAAGGCAGTTTCGCGTGGAGCACGGGAAGTAAACATGGTGAATGCGCGGCCGATGCATCCTTTGTCGTGTCGATAATCGACGGCGGCGCGCGCGAGGCCGTCGAGGGCCTGTACGGGCAGGATACGCGTGGGCCGTCCCCGCGCAGACACGCGATGGTGGAGATTAAGATCAACCTCCGGGGCAAGCTGCTCTGCTGGCTGCTCTATGCCGTGTACATGGTCTTCTTCGTCGTGGCCATCGCGGGCATCGGGTCGCTGCACCACGACTGCCGCGCCGTGCGGACGATGGACACGTGCGAAATGATCTTCAGGTGGGAGCATGCGAGTGTCATCTTATACATTCTCAGACTGACATGCGTCGACGGTAGCTGCGCGACAGCTAGCTGCCCGTCCAACACCGCCTCTCCACACCAAGCCCCATGTTGCCACGAGCGCCGTCCTTTCCTACTGTCGCAGGAATACGTAGTTCATGACCATTTTCGCTGCGGTCCTCGTGACCGTCTTCCTCGCCGTCTTCCTCGCGCTGGAATGGCTTCAAGATGCCGAGTTCCGGGCCCTGTCAGGCGAGCCAAGGAGGCAGAGCACGTGCAAGTGCGTGGGGCTTGCTCGGCAGCTACCCACCAAAGCCCCCCCCCTCACCCCGCAGTGGCCATGCTAGTGGTGGCCAACATCCTGCTCATCCTCATGTGCATGGACTTCACGGACTCGACAGGCTCGGGCCTCAGCAAGGAGAACGCCGTGATGGCGGGGTCGGTGGGGTCGTGCATCGCGTCGTTCGCGCTGGTGGTGGCCGTGTGCCTGTACGGGAAGGTCGCGGAGAAGTGATGGGGCGTGTAACTTAGGGCTTAAGTGATGAGGCCTTTGAACCCAGGGTTCACCCGGAGAGGGCTCTGTCCCCGCTCGCACGCGCGCCCATTTAAGCTGCCGGCACGCTCCAGCTGGTACATTTCCGACGTTTGAGCTCTCTGGCCCTCGACAGTCTCCCTCGGCCCTTTAGCTCCACTCCCTGCCTAAGGCACAGCTTCCTGGATGTGGAAATCTTGCAATTAAATCTTGCAATGAAATGCCATGTGTTTTGACAGTCACCGCCTGTCCATTGCTATTTACGTCCGGTTTATCGCGAAGTTTATGCGCGTTGGCAGCTTGGTACTCACTCAACGTTCCGTGATGGAGGAGATCGCGTTGGCGAGGCGGCCTAGCGTGGGCAACCAGGGCGCATGCAAACCCATTGATGCGTTCATCTGGGAGGATGCGAGGCTGAGCGGGGAGGCTTGCTGTGTCTATTAATTATATGTATATTTAACAAGCCGTCTCTGCAGTCCTGCTTCTTTAATTCGCCTCGAGTCTTGTGGGACATGCGTGTTGCAAACGTGCATTCTCATACACGTCTTGCAGGTGCATTTGAACCAGAAGCTCGTTCAGGCTAGGGGCAAGATTATGATGGTTTCCTTGCGAGCGGCAAAAGCAGCGATAGTGCCCACCAGCACTCCTTGTGCGTTCTCGCAGGACCAACATTTTAGGCAAAGGAGCGACTGCCAGCACGCATAGGATGTCTAATATCTTCGGTCGTATTAACTGACTCGCCGGAGTGCCAGTGAGACGTGCTGGGGCGAACTAGGATGGACATCCCGCATCCGGACATATTATGGCAGTGCTGCCCATCTTGGCGACCCGCGCACGGAGCAACCGATGCTGCCGGACCTAATGTCTAAGCTGAGTGCCCACGACTGAAGCACGAGCGGCAGCGACGAAGAGAGTCGCTGGAAACAGGTGGGTGTCAGGACCTGCCGAGGGTAAACCAGGAATGGGAGAGCATTTGTGCGGCAGATTGACAGGGCGGCCCTCAAAAGTGCACGTCCGTCTCACGATTTATCGACGACAGTGTCGCTTACGCTGTGATCCCGCCTGGGCTTCAAGCAGGTGACTCGGCTCGCATAATCTCGCTCGCAAAAGCCAAATTTTCCAAAATGTGCGACGCCACTCAATTTCATTTGCGCCACATGAGTTGCCTCTGCGCGCTGCGGCCGTTTTGAGCCGCCGGGCGGGTGTAGCGGCGGGGTGTGGGCCAGCCCCCAGTCGGTAGCCGCCATCCACATTTGGGGCCCTCGACCGAGGCGCCGGTGGCATGCCCCGTTAGATCGCCTCCGTTTCCACGCGGCAGCGCGGCGTGGGCCGCCGAGACGGCCTGTCGACGCCGACGTGGCGGCCTGCCACCACAACGGCTCGGCTCGGCTCCTCCGCCTATCGGCGCTCGCGGCGGCCCGCACGCCACGGTGTGCGCGTGTAATACACTCGTTAGCGACGAAATCCGTCCTCTGCTTGCAGGTATAACGCCTGCTCCGTCAAGATGGCGTCCGTGCTGGGTGAGTGCATGCCGGGATGCCGCCGCATGCGACGGCGCCTCGGCTGTGGGCGGGCGCCGCGCCGTCGGGTAGGCGTGGCAGAGGCCTCCGCGCTGCGGCGGGGTCTGCGGCCGACGCTGCCACCACCGGGCGGACTCGTCTTAGTAAGTTTCACCACCGCATGCCCCCCTCGCAGCAATCGTGTGGTCGTGGATTTCGGTCCTGCTCTACATCGCGGGGGCAGCCGTCTGTTACGGCGGTCTGGGCCACCAGAACAAGCAGTGCAGGTGCGGTGGGGGCCGGGGATGACCTACCTGTCGCAGCCGCCCAAATGCCAATCGCCACCTCCCCATAACACCAAGGCGTTTCATCCCCTTCTCCTCCGCAGGGACAACTCCAGCCAGAAGGACTGCGAGAAGCTGTACCGCAATGACTGGTTCCTGGTAAGCAGCTCGCAGCACGCTATTCTGGGCTGGCGATGCTGACGTGGCTGCTTGCCAAGACGCAACCCCTCTCTGCTCCCCCACCCACCCCCGCAGATCCTCTTCAGCTTCGCGCTCATGACCGTGTTCTTCGCGCTGCCCCTGGCGTTCGGCATGTTCAAGAAAGCGTGCTACCGCACCATGTCGGCCTCGATGATGGCCATCGCCACGGTGCTCCTGATCATGCTCGGCATGAACTTCAGCATGGCCGACAACGCCAACACCCGCGCCATTGTCGCCGGCGCCGTGGCGGACGCCATCGTTGGCTTCGACATGATTATCTGCGCCACCGTGCTGCACGACGATGCCGCCACCAAGGGCAAGGAGGACGACTCGCGGGTCTGAGACTCGCCGGGCCGATGCCGATGCCGATGCCAACGCCCGTTTCAGGCGTATTGGCACGCAACACGCAACACGCGCGCGCTTGCGGCAGCTCCCTGCGCGGCAGCCCGTGCTTGTGCCCCGCTCGCGATTTGAACGATCCGTGAGCCCCAACTGGACTGTCTGTGACAAAGACAATTGATGCGAAGCACACTTGGCAGTCATGTGTCGTGATACCATATTCGAATTCAAAGGGCAGAGGACGAGAGCGCAAGCGGGCGAGTGTGCTGCGACGGGACGTGCGATGCATGCAGGGCTGCGCGTGCCACAACGATGCGTACTCTGCGCGTGGTTTGACCACGCGCCTCGTCGCCACGAGGTGGGAAAGGGGTGAGAAAGAGAGAGTGGGAAATCAACTCTGCAGAGCGCGCACGGTCAGGCGTGGCAAGATCGGAAGCCATGCGTACCGACACACGCGATAGTGTGGGACCGAAGGGGCAGTACAAACGAAGCGGCAGGCAGCCGGGCGGAGGGCGTAACGAGCGACTCTCCCTGCTGCCTCCGGCACCGCCAACCGAGGCCGAACCGATGCCTATCCTAGAGCCCTGCGCGACTGGCAGCGCGGCGGGCCTGCCTGGGCAGCAAAGCGAAGCGAAGCAAAGCAAACGCTCGAGAAGTAACGCTAAGGTCGCCTAATCCGCGAGCTCGCGGTGGAGAGAAACAGGGGACCGGGGTATTGGGAAGGAGTGGCGAGGCATGCGTGTCGTATTACACGCCCGGCAAGGAGAGGGCCAGGCACGAGCAGCAAGGGGCGATGACTGGCACATGGTCGAGCAAACGGTCTTCGCCAAATCCCCTCCACGCTCTCCCCCACCGCGCCGGTGTGGCGGACGCCGGTGTGGCAAGTGCCAGTGCAGCGTGTGACTGGTAGGCACCAACGCAGTGGGTGGAGGCCACGAGGAGAAGAGTCCACTCCCAAGGGTCAGGGAGCTGTCAGGGAGCTTTCCAGGGAAGCTGGGCGAGAGTGGCGGGGAACAAGGCGGGAAGCAAAGCACGGGAGAGGCGGAGAGCGGGGGTCATCAATTGCAGTTTGGAAGGGAGGCAAATGGTCAGGGAAGGAAGCAGGGAAACGTGCCATGCGTGGGATGCCAGCACGCCACACTGGAGCGACGGTGGCTCTGGTGGTAGTAGCTGGGGTGGCTGGGGCGTTGGGGGCTGGGCGATGGGTGCGGGGAGGCCGCAAGCATCGCACCCCCCACCGCACCCGCCCCAACCACAGTCACCAGCCCAGAGCTGAGATCACCCACATCAGCCCCACTGGACGGCCTGGGTGCGGCCGTTGATCGAGAGGCTGTAGCCGTTGCCGTTGCCGTGGCCCATGAACACTGTACCGCCCGCCAGGCTACTGCGGGGGGCAAGGCGAGCACAGGGATCACGAAACGTCCCTAGGACCATACAATTGCTTTTGTATGCATCTCCGCAATGCACACAGCGCTCATCGTGCAGCAACGATTCCAGCCCCGCACCCAGCGTTGCACCGAACACCCCACACCCAACATGCGCCTCGCCTTTTCCCGTGCACGCTCCGCTCCTCCCTGTCCCCCTCCCCCAGCGCCCCCTCGCCCCTCGTGGACCCTCCCAGCCCCTCCAGCACGCTCCCAGGCCCCACGGGGGGCCGGCCCAAGTACATCGCATCCTCGCCCTCCACATCGCTCTCCCCCAGCCCCGCCCCGGCGGGCGGGTTGCCCAGGCTCTCGAGCAAGCTGGGCCTCCCGAAGGGGAACCGAGACGCGAAGTCGCCGCGGCCCAGGGCGCCCCGGACCCTGGGACCGTCGGCGTCGTCTTCATCCATCGGAGACACTGCGGGGTTGTTCGCGGGCGGCATGGGACCCCCCGCGAGGCTGGGGTCGTAGCGGTCGTGCGATCGAGTCTCGTCGGTGTCCCCCAGCGCCTGCATGAGGCGCGGGATCGAGTCCACGGCCATGAGGAGGCGGGAATCGAAAGACGACACGCGAGGGAAGCTCTCGCCGGGCACCGCGGGGGTGCCGTTGCGAGAGGGGGCGGCGGCGTCCGCGCGGCCATTGTGCAGCGCCTGCGGGGGTGGGGGTGGGGTGGGGTGGGATTGGTGGGAGTGTTGGGGGTGGTGGGAGGGGTGGAGCTCGTGGGGGTGGCAGAGGTGGTAAGGGTGGCAGGGGTGCGGCATGAGTGGCAGAGGTAGTGAGGATAGCGGAAGTGCATGATGGGGCTGCAACGTATGTTGGACAGCGCAGCCAAGGCATGTCGTGTGCAACAAAGAGGCGCAACGCCAGGCCAGCCCCCATGCCATGCATCCACCACCGCCACTCAGCCACTCCGCCACGCACCCTGGGCCGCCTCGAGTCGCCGCCCTCGTCGTCCGCCCCATCCGCCCCCTGCAGCGACGCCTCCCCGTGCCCATGCCCCTGTCGCATATGTGGGTCCCTTGCCATCGCCATCCTCTCAGCCCTCGCGTCCTGCCTGGGGCTCGAGGTGTCCCGCATGCCCATGCCATCCATCAGCCGCTCCGTGCGGCTGCCCCCGTGCAGCGACGGCAGGCTGAGGCAGGAGCCCGGGCGGCTGCGCGACAACCCCGGGCCAAACGCTTCGTCAAAGAGACCGCTGCGGATAGGAGAGAGAGAGAGAGAGAGATGCAGGTGGGTGAGAGGATGAGAGGGTGAAAGGCAGAGGAATCCCAATCATCGATAGCATCGATAGCATCTGGCTTAGCTCACTCCAGTACATCAGCCATCAAAAGTGACCATGCTCCGCCCTCTCGACCCGACCAATCCCTACGCCAGCACCCACCAACCCCAATCCCCCATTTCACTCACCTCCGCATGCTCCCCGCTCGGAAAAAGTCGGCCCCGGTGCCAAACCCCCCCGGCGCCTGCACCGCCCCCAGCACCAGAGCCGGGGTCGCCGACGACGGCGCAAGCATCGACAGGCGGTGGCCCCCGCGGCCCCGCCCCGTGAGCCCCGCCCCGTTCGGCCAGACGGACCCCCGCGCCCCGCCCTCGCCTCCGCTCGCCGGCATCCCCGCACCCACGCTCGCCCCCAGCGCCCCCAGGCCGTACCCCATCGCCGCGCCCAGGCTAGACCCGTTCAGACCCCCCAACGGCGGCGTGCCAGCCCCGCCCAGCCGCTGCCGGAACATGTCAAGGCCAGGTGACCCCCCCGCGATGCGCTCGCGCGCCCACCCTTCGTCGCCCTCCGCATCTCCGGCCCCCTCCGCGCCGCCCTCGTGCCACGATCCCCGTTCCAGCGCCCCGGGCGCGAGGAGGTCCAGCCCCGGCCCCGCCAGGGACCAGGGACCCTCCGCCCACGCCCGCGGCCGGTCCCGCACCCGCGACAGCACGTTGGCCGCCACGCCGGGCCGCGCCGAGGGGCCGGGCCGCGGTGGCGGGGACTCCTTCGCGGATCCCATGTCCATGGCGCGGCCCAGGTCGAACGGCTGGCCCGGGTGGGGTGCCGCGATGCGCCTCGCCCCCGAGGGCCGCCTCGGAGGCATGCCCCCGTCTTGCGAGGTGTCCAGGGCCTCCATGTACAGCCCGCTTTCGGACTTCGGGCCGGCGTCGGCGGTTGCCGGGGGCGGGCGGCCGCGCGAGGTGTTCTTGGCTGCCTTGGAGGGCGCAGCGGCGGCGGCGGTTGAGGCGCGCTTGCGCTTCCCACCCCGGCGTGAGCCCTGCGGGGGTCGGACCGAGCTAATCGAGCTGGTGAGCTTCGCGCGTCCAGCCGGTGGGTGGATGAAGGGAAAGCATGGCAACAACACGTTTCGCAGAGAAGTAGCGGCGCTCGCCTTTGACCCCGACCCCGCCCCGCCCCGGCTGCGCGAGTGGTTGGAGCCGTGGTGGTCACCCGGCGGGGACTCCCGGGGCCCAGACCCCGACGCCGTCTCGTCCGTCTCCTTGGCGGAAGTGCCAGTACCCGTGCCAGTGCCCGTGCCAGTCCCGGTGCCAGTGGCAGCCGACCCCGACCCAAGGCCTGCGACGGGCAGCGGAGGGCGCGGGTGTGCGGAGCGAGCGGCGCGGCGGCTGCGGCGAGGTGTCTGGCCCGGGGCGGGTGCGCCGCTCACCGATGCCGCGGCTGGCGGGGTCACGTGCCAAGAGCGCTTGCAAGGACGGCTGGCCGATGAGGAAGTCATTGTCCAGGTCCCCCGCCTGGTACTTGCGCCGCAGCGTGGAGTTCCAGTGGTTCTTCACGGCGTTGTCCGTGCGCCCGGGGAGGGCCTTGGCGATCTGCGGGGCGACGACGACGACGGGGGTCGCTGTCACACGGGGGCGGTCACGCTGCCCATCCAAGTGGCAGCACGGCACAGCGGGACAGGCCACAGGCGTAGATGTCAAGCCGCGGTCGCGACGCACGGCACGCAGCGCGTGTGCCTCTGCCTCAACAGCCTCACCTGCGCCCACCGGTTCCCGAGCTCGCGCTGTGCCGTGATGATGACGGCGTCCTCGTAGCTCGTGAACGGGGACTTCTTGACGTCCGGGTTGAGCTGATTGCACCACCTGCGGAGCGGATTCGAGCGCCGCGTCGCCTGAGCACCAGGCAGGGGCCGGCATCTCTCAAAGGCGCATGCCCGGTGTTGAGTCGCGCGGTCTGCCTCACCTGAGCCGGCACGACTTGCCGCTCCGGCCAGGGATGCTGGCGGCGATCGTGGTGCTCCAGTTCTTGGCTCCATACGCGCAGACGAGCCTGCGCAGCAGCTGGTCCTCCTCCGGAGTCCAGGCGCCCTTCTTGAGGGCCTCGGTGTGGGCCACCATAGCCCCGGCACACGAAGCGGCGTCCTGCGCGGGGAAGAGCTCACGTCGACGTCGAGACCGCGAGGCCACAGGGACGCAGCGAGGCGCCGGGGACAGCGCGGGGGGTCTGCTCCCGCGCAAAGCCCCGGGGCGCGCGCGCCGGACGGGAGCCGATTTCGACCTCGCGACGGAAAAGGAGGCGACGGCAGGGCGACTCGGGCCGTGGGACGCGGGAGGGGCGAGGGAGCCCGGCGGGATGTGTCGGCGAAAATATCACCGGGACCGCGCGAAAAGGGCGCCCGCAAGGCGACGCCGCGGCCTCCGACAGCGACCTCGACATTGGTCGCGGTAATTTCCGGCCGAGAGAGGCGTGTCGGAGGCCGCCTCGGCGCGCCCGAGAGCGGGGGGGGAATTGAGCCCGGGCGAGTACAACGGGCGCGCGAGGGGGCAGCGTATGACCAAACCGGCGTCGAGGAGCCCCTCGGGACGCTCCGGCGGGCCTTGCGCCCCGGGGAAAATCTGCGCGAGTGCCTCGCTGGCGCGCGCGTGCGCCCGCGGCGCCCCATGCGCCAGCGAGCGGGCGCGATGGCCGAAACACGCTCCGCGAACGTCCAGACGCAAGCCAGGGGGCGTGACGAGGACGGGGGCGGGTCCCGGGCGGGTCCTCGCCACGCCGAGGCTTGACCAGGCCCCGCCCGGGACCCGGGACCGTGCGAGGACCCCGCATCGGGAGCCACGGCAATGATGCGCCATCGTTGCGGGCGGATTTCGCGGGCGCGGGGGCGTGGCGAGTCGATCGACGCGGACCATCGCGCGGAAGCTCACCTCCCCCTCCTGCTGTCTCTTCTTCGACGAAAAAGGCCACGGGGACGATCGGCAAGCGCAAGCGCCCCCTCAGGAAGGGGCAAGCGCGGGTCAATTGCAGGAAGACGCCCCGGTACGAATCTCTCCGCTTCTCTGGGACAACGTTATGTCGCAATGAGGTCTGGAGGCGACGCGCGGGGGGATTGGGGCCGCGAGCTCGCTGTCGGACGCGCGGACCCTACTTGCTGTTTATGCACGCCTTCATTCGCGCTGCTGCCCCCTCAACCGCTCTAGATGACCCATCGACCCCCACAGCTTCTGCTCATTGAAGGACAGCGGGGAGATCCCTCAGGGTGCCGCCGCGGCCGAGCCCGACAGCGAGATGCCGTGCCTCGCTGCTTCCTCGGCGGGGTCGGTGTGCACGACCCGCACGCGCCCGCTGGAGACAGTTCTGGGCATGGAGGCTCCCCGTGCCGGCGCCTCGCCCGGATCGCCAGGGTCGCTGGCGGGGGCAGACGCGCGGGCCAGCGGCGCGCGGGGCGCCCCCGCCCCGGCCACGAGCGGGCGCGACTCCAGCTCCTTCGGGGCCGTAGTTCTGCCGGAACCGCCTGGCTTGGCCAGCTTCCCGCGCTGGACAGCGAAGCCGCGCTGGAGGACGTCGCGCAGGCGCGGAGGCAGGCTGGCGAGGAGGGCGCCCGACACGCGCGCCCCCGCAGCCTCCTGCTGGTCCGTCTCGTCCAATATCTCCTCCTGCAGCAGCTCCTCGATCACGTCCTCCATCGTGATTACCCCCACCACCTGCCCCGTGCGCAAGTGCGCCGTCAATGCGTCCCGGAGGTCCTCTGCAATGTCGTGCACCGTCCCCCTGCAAGCGAGGCAGCGTCAGCTGCACGCACCCGATGTCTTCTACTCATTCTATCGTGACAAACGCTTCGCTCGGCCTCACCCTGACGCTGCCTCGTCCTCCGGCACGTGCGCCAGCCGCCCGCCCCCGTTGCCCGCGCTCCCCTGCGGGGCCAGGCCCGCCGACGCTCCCTTAAGCGCCGCCGGCGACGGCCTGTCGACCAGCATAACCATGTGCGAGCGCCCCGTCTGAAAGAGGTCCAGCAGGTCCTGCAGGGACGTGTCGTCAAACACGCGCGGCGCACTGCGCAACACCATGTCCGCCACCGGCGTCGCCCGGCAGGGGTCCACCAGCGCCAGCTCCTTCACCATCAGCAGCCCCACGATGTCCCCGCGCGACCCGGGCACATGAATGGGGATCCTGCGAGGTGGGGCGGCGGGGGCAGTGGGCGGTGACGGGTGTTGTGTTTGCCACGCTTGGTGCAGCACCACCCATGGGCCACTGCCCGTCCGCCCGCGTCACCTCGAGAACCCCGACTCGACGATGCGGGACAGCGTCGCATGGTCGAGCACGGCGTTTGTGTCAAGCATAAACACACGGCCCAGGGGCGTCATAGCACGGTTCGCAGCCTTGTGCGCCAAATCCAGGGCACCCTTCAGCACGTTCAGCTCTCCCTGCGACAAATAAACAGGGGACCCTGCGCTTCCCGCGACTGCCTTGTAAATGCCACGAGCCATCTGCAGTTCAGCAATGACAACGCGTCATGCGCCTTCTCACCAGAGAGAACTCTGCGTTGTTGTGGCCCTCCTGTGCGTGCGTCTCGTGGTAGATTTCCATAAGGGACCTCAACTCCGCACGCCTGTGAGGGCAGGGGTGTCACCAGCCGTGCACGGACGGTCTTCACAGCAACACCGTCCTTGCACAACCCAGCCCCGATGGGTTGCCTGCACGCACCTGTAGAGCGTGTTGTGGGTGCTGCCGATGACGAAGTCGAGGAGCTTGGCGACCGGCCATGTGATGGGGAATAGTAGGATCAGGAGGGCGCGAACAATGTGCTGCGTGTAGTACCCGACTGCGAGGCCGTAGCGGGAGCACACGGCCTGGGGAATGATCTCGCCGAACAGCAGCACGACGGTGACGGAGAGGACGAGGGACAGTACAGGGCTGGTGAGGCGGTCCACGACCAACGGCAGCGCCTCCATCGCTGCAGCGTTCGCGACCACGAGCGTGACCAGCAGCCGGTGCGGGTTCCGCATCAGGGGCTGGATGCCACGTGCGTACTTCTTCTGACGGCTCTCCGGGCCCCGCAGAATCATCTCCAGGTCCACCGTGTCGAGCGAAAGAAGGCCCAGCGTGAGCCCGGACATCAGGCCCGCCGTCGCGACCAGCAAGCAGGCGATCACCACGTACAGCACGAATGTCGATCCCGAGAGGGAGCTTCCAGAGCTGCTCGACAGCAGCCGGCGGAAGCCATCGCGCGCCCTGGGTGGGCGAGGTGCGGAGGGGCATGAGAACCAGCCGCGTGCCTGCTCGAATGGCATCCATGCTGACGCACTGACACTCTCACCCGACAAGTAAGTCATTTATGCGCACTCGGTTTGGCGCTGGCCGGAGCCCGCGCATGGGAGCCTGGCCGAAGTGGGTCGAACTTTGTTGGGCCCCAATTCACCCCGCCCTGCGATATCAGGTCCTCGGAACCGCGTCTGCTGAACGTGGATACTACTCAGTACGCGCACTCTCTTTCAGCGCCGGCTAATCGAACCCTCGATGCGGGATGTCCAAATGCCGCGATGGACCAGGCACCGCCGTCGACAAGCTCTCGCTTTTCCACCGCCAGGACGCAATTCTCGTCGCGTTGGTCCTTCTGAGCATGCTGGCCAGCCCTGTCGTCCTCATCAGGGCGTCTTTGACGTTGCATTTGACCTTGCAAGCCTTCGCGTTGCAAGCTCGTCCATGTGCGACTCAGCCGGCCCCCCCGGCGTGATATAACAACGAGGATTGAAACCGGTACCCCAGTGCCCGCTCTACGAAAGCCCGCCCGAGCCCCCGCCCGCCCCATGCCGCCCCCGCCCCTTGGCACCCCTTCGCTTCCCTGCCTTGCCCCGGCCTCTGCCCCCGCCGTCACTGGGCGCATCACTGCGCTCCTCCGACGCAGAAGGCCCGTCCCCTGTGGTGCTACCCTCCGCCGCTGCCACCGATGAGGCCGCCACCGGTGACCGCGCCCCCTCCAGGTTTTGCCTCATCGCGCCTGACACAGATGCCGGCGGGCTGCAGCACGCCGACGACCGATCCACGCACTCCGTCGCCGACGACGCCCCGTGCACCCCTGCGACGCCCTGCCCGCTCAGCCGCCGCCCCCGCGCCGGGAGCGCAACCGCCGACGATGACGACGGTGTGAGCAGGCCGTGCCGCGCCGCCGTCTCCACTGCGGGTGGCAGCGCGGCGTGGTTTTGGCTTTAATGTCATCGGGCTCGTGACTGAGGTCGCTGGGCGTGAACACGCAGCGCCTGTCCATGCACAGCCTCTCCCCATCGACAGCCCAAGCACAGCCGCGCTCGCCATTGCATTGCAATCTGTCACACCCTCACCCGGGTCGTTGTGGACGACCAGCCTCGGCGGTCGCCGGCTGGCCCGGGACCCCTCCCGAGAGATCTCGGCATTAATTCCCGTGAGCGGCCGGTCGGAGACGCACGCGTCGCCCGATTCCAGGAGCACCGGCGTCGACGCCGTGGGGCCGTTGAGCGCCGTCTTGGTCAGCAGGCGGTTCCGGTAAAACATCTGCTGCTGCGGGCGGGGCATAAGCGGGGGCAAGGGCTTGGCGGCACCAGGGGCAGCGCCGGTAACAGGATACTTAATATGAGCATCGGCATCGTCGTCATCATTATCATGTTCGAATTCGCCTCCCACCTCGATCTCCAGGTCCGTGGTCGCCTCAATGTTTTCGTTGCGCGCCACGCTCCGCGCCAGCCGCCCCTTTCGCACCACGAAGCTCTTCTGCAGAGCGTCGCGCAGCCTGGGCGGCACCAGCGTGGCCAGCACGGCAGCCGTGACCTTTGTCTCTGCAAATGTCACGTGAGCGTGGCGTGAGAGTGGCATGAGCGATGTGTGCATATCCACCTTGTCCACCAGTACCACCTCCATCAATGTTTACTACCAGTAAACATCGCTACTCCACCCATGCTCTCACCCGCGTTGTTATCCAGATACTGGTCCGTCTCGTCCAATATCTCCTCCTGCAGCAACTCCTCAATCACGTCCTCCATTGTGATCACCCCCACCACCTGCCCCGTGCGCAGCAGCTCTAACGCCCGCGTGTCTGTGATGTCCTCCGCGATGTCGCACACCGAGCAGCTGCTGTCGCTGCGGGAGACGAGGGGCACTCCAATCGACGGGGCACTCATTGCAGGGGGCGCGTGCTGGTGTGGCAACACAAGTGCAAGCGAATGTGTTGATGTAAACGAAACGGGGACAGGCGCACGCGTCGATGTGCACGAGTCGGACACAAGTGTCGCCACAGCATGCGCCGTAGCAGCAGCCCTACCGAGCCAAGCGCGCACCTGGCCGCGCCACGAGGCGAGTGGTTGCGGTGCTTGCGGTAGTGCCCCTGGCCGTTACTGCGACCCTGCCCGACGTCCTTCGGCTCAAAACTCCGCTTCCGCACCTGCAAGCGACGCCACGAGGCCACACCGCTTGCTGAGCCTGCCACCCTCGTGAACACGACACAGCAGTCCCCGACACATCTTGTCCCCCTCCATCTCTTAATCACGTTTCCTTTACATAGCACGAATCGCTATGCTTAGTAATATAGCTGCCCTCACCAGGGGCGCCTCGATGTCGCCCTCCATCTCTGGCGTCCGCGGCGTGGCGTCGTTGCCAGAATCATAGTCAGACGAAAACCCGTCGCCGTTCAGGGAAAAGCGCTGCACGAGGAGCGCCATGTGCGAGCGCCCCGTCTGAAAGAGGTCCAGCAGGTCCTGCAGGGACGTGTCGTCAAACACGCGCGGCGCACTGCGCAACACCATGTCCGCCACCGGCGTCGCCCGGCAGGGGTCCACCAGCGCCAGCTCCTTCACCATCAGCAGCCCCACGATGTCCCCGCGCGACCCGGGCACATGAATGGGGATCCTGCGAGGTGGGGCGGCGGGGGCAGTGGGCGGTGACGGGTGTTGTGTTTGCCACGCTTGGTGCAGCACCACCCATGGGCCACTGCCCGTCCGCCCGCGTCACCTCGAGAACCCCGACTCGACGATGCGGGACAGCGTCGCATGGTCGAGCACGGCGTTGGTGTCGAGCATGAACACACGGCCCAGAGGGGTCATGGCACGATGGGCGGGCTTGTGGGCCAAGTCCAGCGCACCCTTTAGCACGTTCAACTCTCCCTGCGAGTTAACATAAGTAACGATTTGTTTGCGTCGTCATACTGAACACCCAGGCGCAGCGCTCGACCGCCTGGCACGACTGGCGACACGCGGCACCCTTTCACACAGCGGTGTTGGCGTGGTGTAGGTGCAGGCTGCGACCCCCACCTCGGAAAACTCGGCGCGGCCCGCGCCGTCGCGCGCCGTGGAGTCGCGATAGATGTCCATCAGAGACCTCAACTCGGCGCGCCTGCGAGCATGCAAACAATGCCCAGCGTCATCACAGCTGCACACCCCAACTCGCTGACATCTAACCTCTGAACTGCAGTGCAGCGGACGCGATGCTGCGCCCAGTTGTCGACTTGTAAGCGTCGTGGTCAGCTGTCAGCTGTGCAAGCGTGGTCGCATCGTCACCTGTAGAGGCTCCCGTGGGTGCCGCCAATGACGGCGTTGAGGACTTGGGAGATGGGCCAGGAGATGGGGAATGTGACGAAAAGCATGATGCGCACGAACCATGCCGAGTAGTAACCCACGGCGAGGCCGTAGCGAGAGCAGACAGCTGCGGGTGGGGAGACGGTGGGCGCGTTATGGGCGCGTGACGGTGCGTCTGCGCTTGTGCGAGGGGTCGTGGTGCGGGCCGCTGCGCTAGCGAGGCTAGCGTGGCACCTTGGGGCATGATCTCGCCGAACAGCAGCACGACGGTGACGGAGAGTATCAGGGAGATGAGGGGACTGGTGAGGCGGTCGACGAGCATCGGCAGCGCCTCCATCGCCGCTGCGTTGCAGAGGACGAGCGTGACCAGCAGGCGATGCGAGTCCTTCATCAAGGGTTGGATACCACGCGCATACTTCTTCTGACGGCTCTCCGGGCCCCGTAGAATCATCTCCAGGTCCACCGTGTCGAGCGAAAGGAGGCCCAGCGTCAGCCCGGACATCAGGCCCGCCACGGCGACCAGCACGCAAGATCCCGCAATGTAAAACCTGCGCGGACGCACGGGCTGCGCATCGCACGGGGCTCCGGGCGCGGGCGGCGAGGGCCAGTTGTGCCGCGGGCCGCACGACCCACCAGAAGTCGAAGGAGCCGGGGACAGCGTCGGGCGGGTTCCCTAAAAGGGAGCTCTGAGAGCCCACGCGACCACTGCGGGCAAGGCGAGCCAAACCGCTTCGGGATGGCGAGAGAAGGTGGCCCTTGCCGTCCCTTGCAACCGACACCCTGTCGCGACCCTATCCGCCGCGAAAGCGTGGCGCGGCAGCATCAGCAGTTCCCCCGGAACACCTCGACACCGACGCAGAGGCGCGTGAGCGGCGAGACGCTGCTCCATGGCGGGCGGCGCAGGACAGCAGCATACGGAGCCCCCGCCGCCGACCGAAGCCGCACATGGCGCGGAGGAGTCGGGACACCAGCTCGTCATCACGACGCGCAGGAGACCGTGACCCCGCGTCGTGATGATTCCGGCCCACAATGCTCACCTTGCCCAACTCGGCCCAACGGCCGCCCCCAGGCCCGCTGTCCCGCCCGCTGCGTCTGGAAGCAGCCTCATGGTCCACCTCTTCACCAAAAAGACGCAAAATATCCAGGATTACGGGTGTCAACGCACGGTTGCGCTGGTTAACTACTCTGCGGTGTGCATCAGCCTTCAATCGTCGACCTTACACTTCGCCAGTGCACGGCAATCCGTGCGTGACCTGCTTGACGGAGAGAGGAGCCCCGAGGACTGGCTCGTGGTGACAGCAGCCGCCGCCGTCTGACGCAAGGACGTCAGTGTGTGGCGTTCTTCTGATGAAAAAGTCAGCAGACCAACGGATGGTGCAACTCGTCCACCATCCGAGCCGCGTCCCCTTCCCACGGTCGGCCCCTCAGGCCCGCCACACACAGAGTTGCAGCATGGCCCTCGCCGCGGCCTGCTCCCGCGCGTACGTGCAGGTGATCATTCACTCCACATAGACTTATCTGCTGCCGGGGCCCACGCTGATCACGCCTCCGTGCCCGCACGGCTGCTCAGCAATGCCGTTTCTCCACGCGAGGGGGCGGTGCATCTCCGGACGATACGCATTCACACCAAATGGGTGCCGCTCGGATGTCATGGTTTCGTTTGCGGAGGGGAGAGTGTTTTGGAGATGCAGCATTCGCTCCCGGCGCTGCTGGGCTCTGGAGGCCATGCACGTGCGAGCGCCGCGATCGGAGCCCAAACGGAGCTTTCTGGTGGCTTCCTTGATTGCGACTTGTATCTACAGCGACATTTTTGATTGCATGGAGCTCCTGGAATGCGCACGCCGCCTTCCGCGCCCACCACAGCGGCAGATATCTCGCCAAACATCTGAAGGGCCCCCGGCGCCCCCAGTCCGGCGGATCAGCTCGCATTGCGTCTCAATTTCAGCTGCCGCTGTTTCTCGCAGGAGCGCGTCGGCGCCCGCCGCCGAGCGCTGCCTACCGTGGTCGGGGCGCGCCTGCCGTCCCCACCAGGCACTGCCCTTTTCGCCGCGCCGCGCGCCGGGCGCCCTTCCTCGCGGCGCCACGCTGCGGCCGAGCAGCTCGTGACCGAAAATGAGCGCACGACGGCAGGGGCAGGCGAGAGCGCGCGGCCCCGCGGCGCGCGTCTGTGGTGCGTCTCCACCCACATTTGCGTCGCTGCCGCGCGCCCGCTGGACGCTCCTCTCCGCGCCTCCGTCGCACGCAGAGCCCAGCGGCGATCCCTGGCGCGACGCCCCGTGGAGCGGCATGCAGTGGACGGTCTACCGCGGCAAGGCCTACGACCTCACCGGCTACCTCGCTTCGGGCCGACACCCGGGCGGCCAGTGGCTGCTGCGCCTGGCGATCAAGCGCGAGGCGACGGCTCTGTTCGAGTCCTACCACCTGCGCCCCGAGGTCGCGGCCGCCCACCTCCGCCGGCTGCCTGAGATCCAGGGCTTCCCCATCAACGCCGTGCCCCCGTCCCCTCGCCCCAACGACTCGGAGCTCTACAACGCCATCCGCGAGCGGTGAGGACGAACGAAACGCATGTGTTGCAATGTAACTGTTGACAGCGAGAACGGTCATGGGCGTGAGGCGCCGCGAGGTGGCGGGAAGGGAGGGGATGCGGGTTGACATGCGGCGGGGTGTGGGTGCTCGCCAGCGGTGTTGAGAGCGCGCCCCTGAGGCCGCGTTGCGATCTCCGCGCCGCAGGGTGAGGCGGGAGGTGTTCAAGGGGGAAGACGCGAGCGGGGTGCACCGGTCCGGGACCGAGGGCGCTGCTCTGGCGGTGCTGGGGTACGCGGCGCTGGCGTGGGCGGCCTACTACGCCTCGCCCAACGTGCTCACGGGCGCCGCGCTGGGGCTGGCGGGGGCCTGGATCGGGTGAGGCGCGGGGTGGGGGGGAGCGGCCGGGGTGCGGGTCGTGTGGGAGGGTGGCAGTGGTCTCCATACCATAAGGCAGGATGGAGGGCGTCGGTTCAATGTGTCAACTTTCTCTTAGCCACCCTTCCTGTGATGCTTTGCATAGACCCTTAGAGTACGCTCACCGTTACCACGCACCCCCCCCTGCTCCTCCTCCCCCAGCCTGACGGTGCAGCACTGCGGCAACCACGGCGCCATGTCGACCAACGCGACCCTGAACGCCTTCTACGGCCTCTGCGCTGACTTGACGGGGGGCTCCGCGCTCATGTGGCGCTACCACCACCAGGTCTCGCACCACATCCACTGCAACGACGAGGCGTTCGACGAGGACGTCTTCTCGGGTGAGTTGTGTTCTTACAATGTATGACTCGAGTCATCCAAACCCGACATGCACGGCTCGTGGAGTGCTGAAGTGCTGGGGCTAAGACACTCGCACCCTTGCATTGACCACTTCCACCCACTCTCCTGCTGCACACTCGCACTCTCGCACTCCCCCTGTCACTCACCTCACCCCCTTCATCTGTCATCCCTTGGTGCCACCCGCAGCCCTGCCCTTCTTACGTTTCGACCCCCGCCTCGAGCGCAAGTGGTTCCACCGCTACCAGCACCTCTACATGTGGCTGATGTACCCCTTCCTGCAAGTCGTCTTCCAGATCGGGGACTGGAAGGCGAGCAGGCCTGGCTCGGAGCGTGCTGTGTGTTACAGCTGCAGGCATGCCGATGTTGCCGATACAAATACGCCGGTGTTACAACCACAAGTATGTTTCTGCCAAAAACATTAGCGTGCTGGTGCAACAATCGCAAGCATGACTTGCCATTAACATGACACTACCAGTACCACCGTCACATCCTCCTGCACGCAGGGCCTGCTGACGGGCCGCACCCCGGGCGCCACGCTGTACGGCGCCAGCCAGGGCGAGCGGTGGTCGGTGGTGTTCGGCAAGCTGGCCCACTACGCGCTCCTGTGGGTGCTGCCCGTGGTGGCACACGGCTTCGGGGCAGTGCTGCCCGCTGCCCTCGCTTACACGGCCATGCAGGCGAGTGGGGCGGTGGCTGTGCATGTGTGCGTGAGCACGACATGCTCACAAGCGGGAGTCGGGCGGCAGCTGTGTATGCGTTTGTGAGCAGATGAGAGGGCGCGTGGGCGGTGGCTGTGCATGTGTGTGTGAGGGCTGATCGCGCTCCTGTGGGTGCAGCATTAATAAGGGTTTGGCACGACACGCATACCAAGTCAAGTTCGCAGGGCGTCATGCTCAGCACCGTTCGCCGTGTCCCATGTCACGTGTGCTGTGCTGTGTATGCAGGGCATCGTGCTGAGCACCACCTTCGCCGTCTCGCACAATCTGGAGGAGAACAAGCCCAGCCAGGGCAGGGCGGGGAGCGTGCTGGACCAGGAGTACATGGAGAGGGACTGGTGCCTGCAGCAGGTGAGGGTTGATGATGATGGTCAGTGGCATGGCTTGTTATATGAACAGTGCATGGAGAGGGGTTGGTGCCTGCAGCAGGTGGGAAGCGTGGTGGATGAAAGTTACATGGAGACGAGTTGAATCAACTGACCCACTCACTGCTGATTGGTACAGAAAAAGGCTCTAAGGCCCTCCTTCAACTGAACATTCTCCACTTACTGTTAACCACAACTACCACACATGCCTCGCCCGCAGATCCAGACGTCGTCCAACTGGGGCGGCGTGGTGGGCAACTTCTTCACCGGGGGCCTGAACCTGCAGATCGAGCACCACCTCTTCCCCGCCATTGCCTTCGTGCACTACCCCGCCATCGCCCGCATCGTCCGCGACGAGTGCAAGAAGCGGGGGGTCGAGTACGCCCACTACGACACGCTGCCGGAGATCCTGGGGCGCTACGTGAGGTACATGCGGGACGTGGGGACCCAGGACGTTCCCGAGGGGTGGAGGCGCATGGAGGACGGGGCCTGGGGGACGCGGCAGGTGACTGGCTTGGCTGGGGGGCTGTGCTTGGCTTGGTTTGAATGTATGAGAAATGCAGTAGGTGATTGGCGACTGGCCTTAAATTGTTACGTGGCTTGATCGCGTATAGTCCCCCTTTCTCGCAGACCGCCCTGAGCAAGCTCTGAGGTTTCTGAGGCTTTGGAGGTTCACCGTCGCGATGCCAGTGATGAGCTCGTGATGAGCGGGAGCTGATGACTCGATTGAGGAGGTGCGAGGCCCGCTTTATGTCCACCAGTGGGCGACAAGGCCCAGTAAGTGTGTCTGCATGACGTGGTCACAGCATTCGGCGTCAGCAAGATCTGAAACAGTCTGCTTGACCCTGTATGCCGTGGCGGGTGACCGGATGCTCCTACGGGGCAACGCTAGCTTAAGCGCTTTAGGATTGAACAGACAGATGCATTTATATGATGCACAGACGGCCGCAAGCCGCACAGCCACCTTCCTTGTTTGACAGCGACTATGCAGCCACCCCTGTGCTTCACAGCCACCCTCACTGCAGCGCCGCAAGCAGTTCCGCTGCCCTCTATGCCATGTAACCACCATCACTGCAGCGTGGCGAGCAGCTCCGCGGCCCTGTGCTCGACCGCGGCCATCGCCTCCATCGCTCGCACCACGCCACTGTCCATCGCGTCATCCGCGCCCGCCTCCTCCTCCTCCCCAGCAGCCACCTGGGGGTCGAAATGACATGCAATATGTTCATTAACGAACATACTTACAACTGGCAGGTGTTCAGAAGCGGCATTGGCTGTGCACCAGCGCGCGACACACGCAGTGGGGCTCTGCTACTATTGCTGGCTGTGCCCCTCCACCCCTCACCCACCCTCGCCCCCTTTCACCTGCACCCCATTCCCCATCCACCCCCTACCCCTCACCTGCACCCCATTCTCCTCCGCCCCCCAGCCGTCCCCCGCCAGCCCCAGCCGGCCCGACACGGGCGCTGGGGCCGCCTCCACCGCCGCCCGCGCCGCCCCCACCGCCGCCTCGAGGTTTCTGGCAGCGGCGTCCACGTCGCCTGTCTCAAGCAGCGTCTCCCCCAGCAGCAGCCGCGCCTGGGGGTCCTCCCGGGCCCGCAGCGCCCTCCGCAGGGCAGAGGCCGCTTCTTCATAGAGCCCCATCGCGATGTACTGCCTGGCCACCTCCACCAGCACCGAGGCGTCGGAGAGGCCATACTTGAGGGCAAACCTGGGGGGTGGGGGTGGGGTTTGGGGGTTGGGGTTGGGGTTGATTGACACTCATACAGTCACAGTCCAGTGCTTATCTTAAACACTCCATGCCGCTGATCATCTAAAACACGTGAATCGCATGCCACTGCCCACCCCTCGTGTCACCTGAGGCACTCCCGTTGCCACCACCCATTGCCACCCCACCCCGCATGTCACCGCCATCACTCCCATTGCTACTTCCGATTTACAACACGCTCATCGCATCCCACTGCCCACCCCTCATGTCACCTGAGGCACCCCTCTGCCTCGTCCCTCCTCCCCTGCCGCAGATGCACCGCCACCATCCACCCCCACGCCACCGCGTTGCGATCGTCCATGATGTTCGCCTGGGCCAGCGCCATGTCTGCCTTGTCACAGGCCCCGGCCAGGTAATGACCTACACCCACGCGCTGCCAGACCGTGCTGCACGGGGCGACCTTGCAGGCCTGCAGGGATGTGAGTTGTTGTTTTATGCGAGGTGGAGTGTGTGAGGGGGACTGGGTGAGATGGTGGCGCTGGGTGCTACCACTGAGGCAAAAAGGTGGTGCCTTCTGCAGCACGTTAGCATTCTTTATCCAACCACAACACCCCATCTAACAACACCACCCTCTCTCGCCTTCTGCAGCACCGTGAGCGCCCCACATCTATCCAACACCCCCCAGCATGCAACCCCTTACTTATCACCCACTCGCACCTTCTGCAGCACCGTGGAGGTTCTCTACTATGCACTTACTTACTCTCTGCTTACTATTTACCACCCACTCGCACCTTTTGCAGCACTGTCAGCGCCCCCTCCTTGGACCCCATGGCTTCCATGGCGTCGGCCAGTCGCAGGAACACCGTCAGAGAGCAAGCGGACGCATCACGGTTGACGGCCACCAGGTACTGCTGGCACGCGCGGCGCATGTGGCCGGCGCTGTGGTACACGTGGCCCTTTAAGATGTTGGGGCGGACGTCAGACGGCTGCGGGGAGGGGGTGTGGAGAGGGAGGCGTGTGATGTCGAGGAGCGTGATGTGAGAGGGGTGTGATGTTGGGGGGTGGGAGAGGGGTGTGATGTGGGAGGGAGATGATGTTAGGGGTGCAAGAGGGGTGTGATGTTAGGAGGGGGTGTGGCGGTATGCAAGGTGTGCTGATTACTCTTGTACATACTATCAATCGAGTTATCCGATCTCATAGTCTACCAGTCCCCAATCGACTGCCCCCACCCCCCAACCATCCAGTCCCCCACCACCTCACCATCGCCCCCCATCCACACACCCCCCCACATACCCCACCCCCCCCCTCACCTCCGCCATCTGCCCCGCGCGCCTCGCCGCCGCCAGCGCCTCCTCCCGCGCCCCCCGCAGCAGATACGCCTCCGCCAGGCACAGGTTGGCCGCCACCACCGTCGACCTACCAACCGGCTCCCCCGTGCCAAGCACCGTGTTCTTCGACCCCCCCACCGGCCGCTCCGCCTCCCCCTCCACCCCGTGCCACTCCGCGCCCTTCCGTTTCGCCGCGCCGAGCAGCCCCAGCGCCACAGTGGCAAGCGCGAAGTCGAGCGCCTCTTGCGCCGAACGCACAAACGGGTCGCGCTCCGCCTGGGCTGCCTGGGCGTTCGAATTCGAACTCGCATCCGGGTTTTTGGAATCGGGGTTCGAATTTGCGACGTTCCCGGCGCTCTCCTTGGCCAGTCGCTTTGCCTCGTAGACGGCGTTGCGAGCCTCGCGATCGCGGGAGGGGCCCTGGGCCACGAGGATGGCAGCCAGCACCGCCCAGTCACTCGCGAGGGGTTGAGAAGTGGTGGTGGTGTTAATGGATGTCTTCTTGTTAGATGGTGCGTGGCTGGGGTTGAGGAGCTGGTGGGCGATGGCCTCCGCGTGACTGCGGGGAGGGGCGGGGTGGGGGTAAGGGTGATGAGGGGCGGTGTGGGTGGCGGGGGGTGCATGGTGATATCGGAGTGTGGCATGTTAGCAAGCGGATGCCAGCACAGTGCACAGCTTGCAAGCAGAGGGTGCAAATTGTAACCAAACTGCCGTAAAACAATACCACATTCCCACCCCATGCACTGCCCCGTCTCACGTGAAGCGGAGGGGGTCCGTGGAGTGCCCCAGGTCCATCAGCACGAAGCACAGAGCACGGAGCGCGTCCTCACGGCCCGGGGAGATCTCCAGGACCTTTTTGAGGGCCTCGGAGGCGCGGCGGCTGAGGTTGTTGCGCGCGCTGCGATGAGGGGCAAGAGGAAAATATTTAGAGGAATCTTGATGGCCGATTAACGTCGCGATATCTATCTACCATACATATTATCATATCATCGACTCAACCGTACTGATACCATACATCTGCATGTAACACCCCCTCTCACCAGAACCTGGCGTACTGCATCCACGTCTCCGCGTCCTCGCACCCCGCCAGTCGATCCAGGTGCAGCTGCTCTGCGCGGTCCGTGGCCCCCACGGCCTCGCACTCATCGGCCAATCGCAGCATCCGGGCGCGGTCCTCGGAGGTGGGGGCGGGGTGGTCCGGGGCGGGCTGGGGGGGGTGGGGTGGGGGGTGGGTGGGGGTGAGGTGTGAGCATGGGTATGGTGGTTACTGTGGTCTGAGATGGGTTGAAGGGGGTGGTACTCGTAGTGGCGGGGGGAGCGGGGTGTATTAGATAGTAGTATTGCAATCAACAGTATCACCCATGTAGTGCCCATCACCCCTTAGAATCTCCCCTCACCTGCGGGTGGTACTCGTCCCGGAGCGCCCCCCTCATCTCGTCGCACAGCGTCATGTATAAATCATTGTACACGTCCGCCATCTCCTTGGGGGCCAGCTCGCCCCCCCGGTGGTACTTCTCAGACACCACCGCCTGCGGGGAACGGAACAGTGCAGATAGTCAGACAATCGAGGGTGCTAGTATAGAAGAGAGGGCTGCGATGGGTGAGCGATCATTAGGCCTGCACATGTCACCACCCTCCACTCCCAATACCCCAACCACAACACAAGACGTCCCACCCCACCCCACCAGTACCACATCCATATCATCCCAACCAACACTCCACACCCCCCTCTTCCATCACCTGCACGTGTGCCTTGAGCGCCGCCCGCACCGCCAGGAACTTCCCCGATCGGTTGAGGTCGTACTTCAGGGCCTTCTGCCGGGCCTGCCAGAGCGCCGCGGAGGTCACGCCGACCTCCGGGGACGCCTCCGCCACCGCCCAGTAGTCCGCCGCCACCTCCCGGGCCAGTCTCCGGCACTCGGATCGGAACCTCGCCAGCGCCGACACGCGCGGGGGCGGCGGGGGCGCCGGGCGGGGCGGCAGGACGTCCGAGACGGCCACGGCGGGCTGCAGCGGCCGCTCCCAGGGCGGCAGGAGCGGGCGGGAGAGCGCCAGGCGGAGCACGGCCACCGTGCCCGCTTCGACGAACGGGCAGCGGCCCTGGCTGTCGTCGTCGATCTTAGCGACGTCCTTGCCGTCCTGGGGACCCCGGCGGGGCCCGAGGGTCGACTCCTTGAAGAAGGGGCCCAGGCATGTGAGGGCGTCGGGCACCGTCATGGTCGCCGGGCAGTGCAGCACCACCTCGGCGCGCCCGGGCTCGAGGAGCGCCGAGACGTCGACGGCGGACACGGCGCGGTAGGCCATTTCCCCGATATCGTCGACTTTGACGGCGGGGGAGAAGGCGCGGGCCATCTCCACTGCGATGCGGGACCCGTCGTCGAGGTTTCGCTGGAGATAGGAGACGTCGGGGAGCAGGTAGCGCACGGGGCGGTCGGGGAAGCGCATGCTGCGGGACTCGGGGTCCAGGGAGGAGCCCTCGACCTGGGGGGAGGGGTGGGGGGGTGGTGGTGGGGGCGATCGGGAGAGGTGGGGGTTACAGGTAGTGGTGGGGGTGAGGTAGGTAGGGCAGGAGCAAAGATGGTATGCTAAGGAGCAGCGTAGCGCATTGATAGCCAGGGCAGCAGGTCTCAAAAGCACCAAGCACGTTGTCGGCACCTGGAGGGCGAGCCGCTGGGTGAGGCCCAGGGGCAGGACCGCGGAGATGCGCGCGATCACGTTCCCCTCCCCGACCTTGGCCTGCGCGGTGACGAAGCTCTCCGGAAGCGGACCCATTGACTCTCCGTACACGCTCAGCACCGTGCACGCCTCGCCCGCCTCAGGTGTCATCACCGACGACGGCTGCAGCGCGCCGCCCTCGCCACCCGACTCCTCCCACTGCGAAGGATGTATATTTGCGAATTCCGGACGGCGTATGGCAAAGGATGAAGCGGGGAGTGCGAATTGCTGCAAAAAATGTCATTGCAGGCCAAGGGATGCTCTGCGCGCGCGAATCCTGGCCACGCGGATCCCGCAGCTCACCACGGAGACGCTAAGTCCGAACAGAGACATCTCCTTGACCCACGGGCCGTCGACCTTGGCCCCCGGGAGGGCCTGCTGCGCAAGGTCGATCTCCCTCTGCTTGCCGAGGACCACGTCGAGCAAGTCGATGTCCAGGGAGCACGCCTTGAACTCCCGTTTCTCCATCCCGATGGCCACGATGAGCGGCGTGTTCACCAGGCGGTGCAGGTTGGCCGGCGTCACCTCCATGCGCACGCGGTGCTCAAAGTTGAGGTTGTAGTGCTCCTTCACGTCGCCGGAAGCCGGCGTGAAAGGCACGGAGGGACCCTGCAAATATCGCGCGATGTGCGGACTGCGGTTACGGCCGCGCTGGGTCTCTGCACCCGTGCCCATGCGAGCATGCCCAGCTTTGTGCGCCCCCGCACCTTGACCTTGTCCACGCCGGGAAACGTGAGCTCCACGAACGTTTGAGGGATCTCCTTAGGCACGTCCGACGTCTGCGCGAGGCAAGGGCGACCGCAGACGGTGCATGGCGCGCGCGCATTTCAAGCATGCGCCACCCGCGCGGCGCAGGAAGCGATTGGGGAGCCATAGATGCGGCACACGCGGTCATAATTGATCCTATGCTCGCAAGGACGCATCCCCAGACGGAACTGGCCGCGCATGCGGATGCGCTGCGCCTCACCGTAACCCTCGAGCATTTGGCCAGCTTAACCTGGAACACCACGGTGCGGTGCCCGCCGCCATCTCCCGCGCTTTCCGTCATGGTCGTGTGGCAAGCCCACGCAGCGCAGCGGTGGCTCCGCCGACGGGCGGGAGTCCCCGGTCCGGGTTGCGCCTTTTGGGCCACAGGTCTCGCGCCCTTCCACTAGCCCGGTACCCTGGGATCGCACGGATGCGACGTTTCTCACGACGCGTCCGCCGACTGCTGCAAACGACGACGAGCGACGAATCCGGCGCGCCAGAGGCCCCGCATGTGAGCGACGTTTCGCTTGGCCAGCGAGGGCTTTCTTCGCAGGTGCTATCGAGTATTCAAATCGCAGAGGAAACCATGAGCGCTGCCGTCAATCCCACCGGCAGCGCAGATGGGTGGTGGTGGGCTGATTGGGCGAGCCCGCACATCACTGTCAATCCTAACCAGAGCCTCGGCACCGCTCCTCATCACTGAGCACCCGAATAAATCTCTGCGGCCTGCGTCTGGTCCCCGTGCCCCGCGGCCATGCCCCCGTTCACGAGCACATTGTCGCCCCGGGTCCCCTCCTTCCCCGGCCCCATCCCCATCGCCCACGTGTCCCGTTTGCGCGCGCCCTGCCCCTCCAGCGCCCCGTGCGTCTTGGGTGCGGGGCGCAAGTCGGCACTGTCGCTGGTCATGTTCGCCAGCCTGCGCACACGATCCGGAAACTTGCGAGGTCGCACGGCCCCGGCCCTCGCCCAGCTCATACAGCCCCTCGCGGCACACAGCAACCAACACTCGCCCCCGCACAACACCCAAACCCTCTCTCACCGGTGCGGCCCCTGACCGTGCGCGTGCGAGTTGCCCGCCGACGCGCCTCCGTCGCTCGGACCTGCGGCCTCCCCCGTCGAGATGGCGCGGCCTCGGTCCACCACGACATCCTCCCCGCCCCGCGCGCTGCGGACCCCCCCGATCCCCGCGCCGGGGGTGTCGACGTTCTGGGACCCCCCGCCCGCCACCGCCAGCGAGCTCGCGTCGAGGTGCTGGCCGCCCGCGGCCGCCGAGTGCGCCGCGCCCTGACCCGTGCCGCTTGACCCGCCGCCCGTGCCGCTCGCCTCCGGCTTGGGCCCGGCCCCCGTGGGCGCCTTGGGAGGCATCGACTCGGTCGCAACCAGCTCCCCGTTGCCCGACGTCGACGTGTCACGCTTGGCGGCCGCGGCCGCGCGCGCGTTTGCGTTCGACATGCGCAGGTCCTTCAGGCCCTGCGCCAGCATCTGCTGCAGCTGCTGCTGCTGGCGCTTGATGTGCCTTGAGATCTTTCGCAGCTCCCGGAGCCTGCGGGGGGCGAGGGGAGCGAGGTGCGTGGATCGCAGATACGTCCATGGTCGTGGACACATCCAAGCAACCCGGGCCCGGCCCGACATGCGCTGTTTGATAGCGACACCGCGGGCTACCAACGCACCTCTTGAGCAGGACGGTCTGGGCGTCGGCGTCGGTCGTGATAACACTCACGTCCTTCGGCTCTCGCATGGCCAGCAGCCGGGCCCCGTTGAGCTGCTGCGGGGCGGCGGAGGGGCGGAGCGGATCCGGAGCGTGAACTCCGACTCGCAAACCGGCCCATTCGCTGCCAGGCACACCGCGCGTTGCATCGGTCGCGTCGACACGCATTGTGCCTCACCTTCACGACATCCAGGTTCGGCCGGACTTGCCAGCTCTCGAACCACGCCTCGACGTCAAGCTGCGTCCACTCGGAAGGGTCGCGGATCGACCACTTGCGGTGGCTGATGCGCTGTTGGAAGACCTGCACGAGGTTCACGCCCGCATCCGCCTGCTGCTGGAGCATCTGGTAGACGGGCGTGGCTTGGTTCTGCTGCTGCGGGAAGAGAAAAAAAGCAGTTCGGTGAGATCCGGGGCGCCGGCGGGGCGGGAGCGCGCGGCGCGCGGGCCACATTTTTGGAAAACCCGGCGCCGCGCCAAAAGCGGCCGGGGCGCGCGCTCTCGCGGCGCAAAGCGAGGCGCAGATCGGGGGATGAGTCGACAACGCGTCGACGTGCCGCACGCGCCTTAGGGTCGACGGGAGCCCCCTGCTCCATGGGCACCGATGCGCCACAGCCCATGCTCTCCCCCTGCGTCGCCCGGGTGGCGTACGTGGGGCGGTTCGACGGGTGCAGGTGATCCTGTCCGGGAATCGGAGGACTCAGCATTGAAAACGTGAATCCTCAGACCCTTCCCCGCGCAAGCCTGCGACCACTCTGCGGGCGGGGGGACTGGGGGGCGCCGTCGCCCGCAGAGGACCCTCACGCGCTCCGTTCACGCAACAGCGGGTCTGAAGTCGCCGGTGGTTGACGAGATGGGCGAAAGGAGCGGCGCGCAGGCCCGGTCGGAGCTGGACAGGGGGGGTAGAGGAGAAACGCCGCTGTGGGCCCGAAAAGGACGGGGTGGACGCTGGGTCGTCCCGTCTCCGAACACGACGGCGAAGACGGAACCACGCGCGGCGCGGGAGGGGGCGAGGCGGGGGAGCGGGGCCCCGAAACCCATCCGGAGTTCGGGACGGGCACCGGGCGGGGCATACGCCACTGCAGCCGCTCCGTTCGCCACAAATACACAGCGACGGAAAAAGTTTCGGGGCCGGGACGGCCTGGCCATGCTCCGCCACGGGGCCGGCAGTAGAAACTCGCCTGACGACGCGTGGAACCCCACGCCTGCGTCCCTAGCGCTGAGAGCAGCAATCCATTCACGAGGAGCGCGCGGGGAGAGCCACGGTGAGGGGGAGGGGTCGGCCTGGTGACGGTCGCGGGCCCAGATTCGCCGGGAAACCGATGAGCGCGAATGTCGTTTGTGACATGAACTGGCGACGGCCCTGTTTGAGCTGGCGCTCAACGACCCCCCCCCGAAACGCCAGTTGGGTTTGGCTGTTGACGACATTGCCCAAAACGGCGCTCGGCGCGTGATTTACGCGCACCCCCACATCGCCAGGCGCAGCGTCGGGACGCGAGGGGAGGGGCCAGGTGGCCATTCGCTGCATCAGCAGCTGACGCCCTGAGCCCCGTTGAAAGCCCAGCGCGCAGCGGGGCCTAGCGGACCTGCAGGGCGCGCTTGCAAATCGATAGGATCACCAGGCGTCGTCTGGCTGCCAATCCGGTCGCGCAGGTGCGGCTGGGGAATGCTGTTGCATGTTGCGGTAGCGTCCTTCCTGTTCCCGATAAGTGCCGCGCGTGGCCGGGACCCGCTCGACTCGCAACTCATCAAACTTCCCCCTCCGTCTCTCGGGTGGACCGCAGGTCCTCCCTCGCGACGTCGTTGTGGAGTCTTTTCTCGGCCTGACCGCGCGCCACCGCATGGCCTCCGAGGCCGCGCCATCGCCACGCCATCGAGGTTCGAAGGGCCGAGTGATACCGTTTTGCGACCGCGCTGGATCCCCGCGCAGCGCCCGGAGGGATGGACGCCACGTCGGGCGCGGGCCGACCGCTTTCGGCCAAACCGTCCACCAAGGAGCTCGCGCTGATGGAGGACAAGCATGCTGAGCACACGAGTTTCCTCTTCCGCCAAACCGCGCCGGGCGTGCCCCCCTCCGTCGCCTGCCTCGGGCAAGTGCAGCGATGCACCAGCTGCGCCTGTTGGCCGTTATGCTTGGCCGTGCTTAGACACCTGCCTACGCGAGCTCGCGCGTTGCTTCCGCAGATCGGCGGAGGACCACCGGAAGCTGGGTTTGCAGCCCATGCGAACCCTCAAGCTGGTGAGTTGTGACACGGCAGTGGGCATGCATTGATACGTGACGTGCCCCTGCACTCCTAGCCACATCCTTATGACGCTGTGACAATCCGCATAGCTGCTCCCCGTTGGTGCTCCCAATCGGTACTGCCAATTTTTGCCTCCCAATCAATGCCCCACATCGTTGTTCCCAGGGCGTGCAGTATGCCGGCGTGGCCAACCGGGTGGTGAGGGCGGCCTTCCGCGACGCGGGTTTTCGAGTGGTCAAGGGCAACAACTGGAACGTGCTGTGGGGAGCCGCCATGGCACCCGACGAGTACAAGGCGAGGGCCGGGTGTTGGGGGACAGCGAGCGTGTTGTTGTTGCCTCTGTGAGTGTTGGCGACCTAGCACCTGCAACCAAATTACAAGAGCGCGTCGCCACCGCACCTACTTCACCCCCAACCCTCCCTCGCTCACCACCCCACCGCCCCTCTCTCGCCACCCCCCTGCAGTCCGTCGGCCTCTTGCCCTACCAGCGCCTCAACCACTTCCCGGGCACCTGGGAGCTGGGCCGCAAGGACAAGCTCTACCGGAACATCGCCAAGTTTCGACGCCTCCGTGGCGCCGACTTCGATTTCGTGCCGCGCTTTTTCGTGCTCCCGGACGACTGGGACTCGTTCCGCAACCACGTGTCGCGCCACCCCAACGCCATGTACATCCGGTGAGGATGCTGCGGCGCGAGATGCGGCATTGAACACTGCGATGCAGCTCCCCGTTGCAGCGGGGGCTGTGGTGATGGGAGCGACCCCAGTCTATCACCCTCTACTTTCAAAAGCAGCATCAGATCCTGGGAAAATGCAATAAAATATAAATTGTCAGTTATTTCTTAACTCGATCTCGCCCTTCGCGCCCCGCAGCAAGCCCCTGGCTTCGTCCCGTGGGCGCGGCGTTCGTATGGTCACGCGCCCGCTGTCCCTGCCGAAGGGAAAGGAGATGTTGGTGCAGGAGTACGTCGCGGATCCTTTGCTGATACACGGTCACAAGTTCGATCTCCGCATCTACGTCGCCGTCGTGTGCCTCGACCCCTTACGGTGACCGCCACTGCCACTGGCTATTAACATCGTGCTGTCATGTCCACACCCCAGGACCGTACCCTGATTTACCTCCATGCCACGCCGTGCATTCTTCACAGCGCACGCACCCTTCACCCATCCCTACACCCACCCCTTCATACACCTACCCTCAACACACCCACCCACCTCCCGCCCCCCTCCCCCCCACCCCCGCAGCATCTACGTCTATCGGGAGGGCCTGTGCCGCCTGGCCAGCGAGCGCTATTCGAAAGACCCAAAGGACCTTCGCAAGAGGGGCGTGCATGTGACCAACTTTTCCATCAACAGCAAGCTGGTGGGCGAGAGGGTCGGTGGGGCGGCAGCAGAGGGTGCGGCCTTCACGCTGCTCACGCGGGGCGGGCCCGCGGGCGAGGCGTCTATTAATGCTCGGAGTAAGCTGGGAAGGGAGCGGAGTGGGAGCGAGGGGTCGACAGCAACACGGTCGTCATCAGCTACCGTGGCGGTGGGTCATGGTGGGGGTCGGAGTGGGGGCTTGGGTGGGGCCGGGGGTGCGTCCGGGCGGCGGGGGTGGTCGCGCGGGGCCGCGGGGCGTCTCGCGGGGTTAGACGAGGGTGATGAAAGCGAGAGTGGCGAGAGCGACGGTGATGACGACGAGGGTGTCAGTTTGGACAGCGAGGATGAGGGGGGCAGTATCGGGAGCGAGGGGGAGGGGAGTGACGGAGAGGGGGGGTGGGAGGAGGTGGGGGGTGCGCATGGGGAGGTGGGGGCAGGCGGGGTGGCGAGAGGTTGCGAGGAGCGCACTACGCCCGACCAGCCAGGCGTGACGGACCTCAAATGGTCCCTGGGGGAGCTGAAGGGGTACCTGAGCAAGCAGGGGTACGACTGGGAGCCCGTGTGGGAGGGCATACTGGATGTGGTGGTGCGTACGGTGCAGGCTGCCGAGCCTCGCATGAACGCACTCAACCACGTGCACCTGCCGAGCCGGCTCAGTTGCTTCGAGTTGTTTGGGTTCGATATCATGCTCGATTCTCGGCTCAAGCCGTGGCTCATCGAGGTCAACACCGGGCCCAGCCTGGCCGCCACCGCGCCCCTGGACCGCGCCATCAAGTTCCCGCTCCTGAGGTGAGAGTCATATGCGATATGCATCCTGTTATCACAAATGCTGATACTCATATCAAGTTCCCGCTCCTGATGTGAGGGGAAGGGGTGATGGGCAATCTATTATCTACTACATTGCAATGGGCCATATTTCCAAATAATATCGAGCTCCCACTCCTCAAAATGTGCTGTGTTCGTGATCAACAAAACGTGTTCCGTTCCCATGCAGGGACCTCCTCCACCTGGTGGGCGTGCCGGCGACCAACAAAGCACGATACGTGGCGGCACAGAAGGCCGAGCAAGAAGCACGTCTCACGGGCATCACCCGAGCGGTCAGCGCGCGTGGTGCGGTCGGCCGGGGGGGTGACGCACCGGGCTCTAGCGCCGCGGGGCAGGGGTCGCGCCGCGAGCGGCCAGTGCTGGTGCAGGCGGCGTCGTCGCGCATCAACCGCCGCACGGTGGGGGAGGCCAGCGCCACGGACTTCCGGGGCGTGTTGCCGGAGGACCTGCCACTGTCCATCAGGTGAGGGATTAGTGATGTTAGTCACCGTCTGATGCTAGTCATGCTTGTGACTTCCGGGGGGTGCTACCGGAGGACCTGCCTTTGTCTATTAGGTGAGGGATGCGTAAGATTTGTGATGCTATGCTCATGAAGAGCAACCTGCTTCGTAGGACACTGACATGCCACTCCCGCAATCATTGCCAACCTCCGTCCCGCCCTATCGACACCAGTGCTCAGCACACTCATACCACCCTTCACCCCACCCCCTCGCAGGGAGACGGAGGCCGAGCACGCCCGCCGCGGCGACTTCGTCCGCGCATTCCCCAGGGAGGACGACCCCGACCGCAACCATGACCTCTTCGACACGCCGCGGTACGAGAACGAGCTGGTCCGCGCGTGGCTGCACCACAAGCGGGGCCTGCTAATGCGGTATGGCACGGTCGACCCACGGGAGCTGCCCAGGGGGCACCCGGACCGGGTGGCCACGAGGAGGGCGATAGGTGAGGTGCTGTGTACGAGTGGAGATGAGAGAGGGGTGGCGATGTGCAGGGCGCTTGGTGAGGGTTGCGTGCACTGGGTTGAGATGTGCTAAGAGTGAGTTTACATGTGAGGGGCGCAGGGCGACCAACTCATCACTGACTCATGTCACTACACCTAAGTGTTCTCATTTAATATACAACGTGCATGCTCTCCTCATGCCTGCAGGCTGCCCCCCCAGCCCAGGCGCCCCCGCCTCCCCGTCCCGAGCATCCAGCACCACACACGGCCCATCATCGACCGCCACGACCCTCGCGGCGCCCATGCCAGCGCCCGCCAGCGCCGACGGCACCGCCCGGAGTCGCCAGGCATCAATCACAACGCCGAGCGTCGCACGTGACAGCGCAGACCACATCGGCATAACACCGCCGTCAGAACCCCAACCACCCGCCACCGTTCCCACGTCCCACGCTACGCACTGGGACAACTCCAAATCGGCTCTCACAGAGTCGGGCCAGCAGCCAGTAGCTGCGATGGCGCACGCAGAGCGCAGTGTGGCAGCGAGCGCCCCCGACGCAGCATCTCCAACCAAAGCTTCACAAAGCGGGTCTCGACCCCGCGACCCACCCACCGCTGCCGCGTCGGCTGCCGCTCCCGGCGTGGCCCGGTCTTCCAGTCTCATCAGCAGCGCTGGGATGCGGGCATTGCGCGCGGGGCCACCGTCATCCCTGCCCATGAGCGGAGTGATCGGGCCGCTTGACGCGGGTGTGGGGCCGTGGCAAGTCGACGAGCGTTTCGATGAGCAGGAGGGCGAGGGGGTGGGGGCGGAGGGGCGCGGGGCGGCCACGCTGCGGCGTACGGGGTCGCGCCGTCGCGCGATGCCCGGCCGTGCTGGGTTCGATCCCGAGGGGCAATTACCCAGTGACCCGGTGGGGTTGGTTGGAAGCCAGTCGGGAGGGGCGGGGAGGGCGGGGCGTGGGGTGGTGACGGTGACGGCAAGACAGGCGCCGACGGAGGGGCCCGTGGGCGAAGGGGCGCGACACGGGTGAGGCAGGGCAGGATGCCTTTTTCTGCAAGGAATGGAATTGCTCACTGTCACTGTGGCTGTGCGTGTGACACGTAGCATCTCTCGTCTCTGTTGCAATGCTCGCTGTGATTGTCACTATCATTGCTGCTATTAATCCCTTACCTCTCTCTCTCCCTCACCTGCCCGCAGGTTCCTCTCCACGACCGCACCCAGCGCCGCTGCATCTCGCCGCCCTGTCCTAGCCCACACGTCGTTACGGTCCGGGGCAGTCATGACGCCCGTTGTCACGCTGGATCTATCCGTGTCTGGGCGCGAGGCTGCGGCACCCGATGCGACCATTAGAAACCAGGGAGGTGCCGTCACCGCATCCCGAGCCCCATCACGTGTGGGCACGACCCGGCCCAGCATCGCCGAAGCGACCGACGCGGGTGCAGCGGCCAGGGCCGCCTCGCAGCCGTGGAGAGCAACAAACGAGGCGCTGGGCGGCGCCCGGGCGAGGGGGCCGGAGCCAGAGGCGACGCGACCTGGGGCAATGGTATCGCCGTCAGTGTTGTCAGAAACACCGTCGGTGCCATTCATGGCACCACCGACCACGATGCCAAACCTAGAGCCCTCCCCGCCGCGCCCCTCGCGCGCTCTGTCGCGGCCCGCGGACCCCGCTGCGCAGGCGGACGGCGCGTGGGGCCTTTCGCTGGGGGCAGATACTGGCGGGAGACTGACGGAGGGCGTGTCTGTGCGGGGAAGGGCACACGGTGAAGCGGGTGCGGGTCGCGCGGCGGGCAGCTGGCGCGAAGGGGCGGCGCCGCTGGGTGTGTTGGGGGTCGGCGGTGGTGGGCAGGGGGGGGGCACGAGCGGGGGTGGGCGTGACGGGGCATGCACAGTTTGGGGCGGCCGAGCGCGTCTCGGGCGTGGCTGAGGGCCTCGGCTTTTCACCCTCAAAGGCCGCTGCGGTGGATGGGAACGCGTCGACGGGACGCGTGGTGTGGTCCCGGGCGGGTGCAGAGTCGATGAAGGGTGTGGTGGTGGGGGCGGGGGAGGTGGCGAGGGCGGGGCAGAGCCGGCGAGCGTTGGAGGCCCGGGCGCGCTCGCAATCGATCGTTTATGCATCTGCGATTGACAGTGACGGAGCGGGGATGCCGGGGGGTCTCAGCGTGGCCGCACTGACCGCCCTTGCCAGCTTGCGTTTACGATAGCCCTGGGTTGTCGCACACCGCACTCCCGCTGCCCACCCGGTCGCTGACAGGATAGGGTCTAGGCACATGTTTGTTCCTATCTTCTTCGGTTCAGTTAGCTTAGCTCAGCCAGCCGCCTAGCTCCATCCGTTCAATGCGTGACAAAGCATGTCTCTGACACACTCCGCACACACATAACCATGTAACATCATACCGTGTGGCCCGCTCACAAGCCCCTGCGCACCCTCTCTCACGCCGGCTCCGTCTTTGCCGCCATGATGGCGTCCCAATCCATATCTTTATCGCCCTCCTCTCCCGTTTGCGCACCCCCGCCCCCCGCTTGTGTACCCGTCACACCCCCACCTGTTGCTTGCGTCCCCGCTGCCCCCGCCCCGTTCCCGAGCCCTGATGCCTCCCCAGAGTGCAAGAAACTGTGCGTGCGGATGGGCGGGCTCGGACCAGACACCTCCCCGACAACGGCAGCTCCCCCCAATCCACTCCCACTCCCTCCCGCCCCCCACGCCGCCCCTCGCACGCCCTCCCCGCCCCTCTCCATTATCCACCTTCGATTAAAGCCACCCTCATCTTCCGACGCAGTGCTTATGCGCGAAGGCGCCGCGCCACCGCTGCTGCGCTCCATAGGCGCTAGGCGAGAGTCCGGTGAGCGCGAACGCGAGAGACCTCTTGCCGAGGGCCGTTGCGACCCTGGGGAGGGCCTTCGCAACAGCGGCGAGCGGACGGGGACCCCGGGAGCGTCAGTCAGCGACGACCCTTCCTCTTCTGGGATGTCAGTGGCGTCACCGTCGCTCTCGGAACTTTGTTGCTTTGCTACCCGCCGCCTCGCACCGCCCCTGCCGCCAGCGCCATCACCGCCGCCGCCCTTGCCCCGGGTGGCTTTGGTGGTCCCCCTGGCACGCTTGGTGCGGCGTGGAGCTGGGCTGCCCTCCGCCGCACCTCCGCCCGGGGCCGTCTGCGTGAGGGCAGGCACTCAGCAATGATGAACATGACGCGACCTCACCCGCAGTCACACCTGTAGCCCTGCTCAGCATCAATGCACCCACTGCCCCTCACCCACATCATCATCTCAGCACCCACCGCCCCCTTACCCGCAGCCTCTCCAGCAGTTCTGTGTTCTTCCTCCGCTTCTCCTCCAGCAGCGCCGCCACTGCCGGCAACAGATCGCTCTCCACCGCGTGCTGAGCCGCCACCGATGCCGCCAGCGCCCCGCTCAGCTCCAAGGCACGCGCCTCCGCCTGCGGGGGTGACAGCAACATAACAGTTACAACTGAGGCATTTGGCCAAGTGCATTGTTAATTGTCGACATACATTCTCATTCCATTCACGTGGAGATATGCAGAGATCAGTGTGCCCAGGCACACACTCCTGCTCGGCCCCTGAGCTCTCCCTAAACTCGCCCTGTAATGTGATGTGACCCCTCCCATCCCTCCTGAGCTGCACTCCGTTGTCCAGCGCGGCTAGCGGCTCACGAGACAGGTGCCCCGCATGTCACCTGCCGGAATAGGCGGTGGGTGTCGTCCAGAAGGTCGCAGAGGGCCGTTAGTGCTGCGAACGTGAATTGGGACACGAGCAGGTCGGCCCGGGAAACCTCCGCGCCATCCTTGGTCCGGACGGCAATGTGCGGGTCAGAACCCGAAGTCGATACTCGCAGCGTTGCGGCGGGGGCCGGTGCTGCCGGGCCAGCGCCAGCGGGTGGGAATCCCAGAACCAAAAGTAGTGCGGGGTCCAGAGGACCGGGAGCGACGCGCCACCAGTCGCCGCAGGACGTGACGAGGTGCACGTCGATCGAAGATGAACTATTGGACTGCAAATCAAGCAAACGATGCTCCGTGTCGCAGAGCCGAGCTTCTATTCCGCTGCGGCGTCACATCGCAGCCACCTCACCGTTGTGGCGATGGCAACGGCGGGTCCACCTTCCTCAATAGTCAGTTTTTTGACCGCTGCGTTGGTGCCGTGGCTCAGGGTCCCCGCAGATGTCATGGAGAGCCGTGGCAATGACCGCCACGCTCGCAGCTGTACACGCGCAACACTCGAGACCGATGCGTGTTGAGCACGTGCTCCCGGGGATATGGACTGCTTGCGCAAGCGATTGCGCGCGACGTCATGGCATCGTCGAGGAAGAACGGCCCCGCTGGCATTGGACGCCAGTATCTGGGGAGAACGGGCTGGCCGAGAACTCTCACCCCGTCCGGACGTCGCCTGAAGAAACAGGCCAATCACCCGTGATCCCCTCTGTAGGAACTTTGTCCGAAGGAGGTCTGTGTCGCGTTTGCGTCATGGTTGCGCCCACGCGGAGCCGCAAGAGCTCCGCTGCGGCAGGCGATGCCCAAGAGCTCAGCACCGATGGCAAGACCGCTGCGAAGACGGGTCGCGGGGGGGCGAGCGTCGCGGCAGTAGGTGCGGTGCGCCACATATGGCCTTCCATAATGTGGAACAGCTGATGGCGCCGCGCCAGGCAAGGGATGGCTTCCCATCACCCTCGCAGAATCACGGTGGCTTGCCGCGGACCCCTCCAAGCGCTTTGGCGAGCTCGTCTGGCTCGCCTACTCGCCGTGCTGGCAGGTATGTATACGGCATGCCCACCTCCGTTCCCTGGCGCCGCACCCGCCGCAGCAGTGACGTTGGGCCGCGCAATGTGCGCTTCATGAGCGTGTTCGTCGCATCACGCCCGCAGATATGGCTTCTGGCCGTCATCGTGCCCTTCAAGCTCTATGAAAAGATGGACTCCCTTTCGTACATGATCGTCGGCCTGGCGGTTTGCCTAGTGAGCCCGCGACTCTCGAGATGTTCGCGGAACTCTATCTACTTTCCTTAGGACTGACCGCGGGCTCAGCAGACCTTCGCCGCGCGCCTTGTTACCATGTTGCTCCTGACTCGCCCTTTCGGCTCTCCCCGCAGCCCTGCATCTTCATCCCCTGGGCCTTCCAGCCCAAGTCTGATTTGGAGAAGCCGTGGTTCATGCGCTGGTGGGTCAAGGCCAACGTCTGGATTTTCGTGTACAGCTTCATTGGCAACTACTTCTGGACCCACTACTTCTACCAGGCAAGCGACCTGTGGAGCAGCAGTGGGAAGTGGGTGGTGTGACATCAACGCGCTTCCTCTGTCAACTCCTAATCTGCCCCACTTGTTACCTTGTTGTGGTTGTCACCCCCAACCTCATTCGTTCCCACAGCTCCTTGGCGCCGACTACACCTTCCCCAGTCATTACCAGCGCCTGAACAACGTGCCCTTCTGCCTCTACCTCATGACCCACGGCTACTTCGCCTTCTATCATGTCGCCACCAACCTCCTCATGCGCAAGGTCGACACGACCATGGCCGCCCGCCGCGCCCCCGTTTTCTGGCGCCGCGTGGCCGTCGGCGTCGTGGTCTTCGTCATGGGTGAGCGGCTGTGCGGGCGATGGCACTTGTGCGGCAGTGCCATCCTCGTTTGGCCGTCTGGGGTGGCTGCTCGCTTACAAGGCTGCTCAATCGGGTTGTTTGATTGGTTGCATTGGCCCACACATATCGGCAACTCGAAAAAAGTGGCCTGCATGGCCCCTCTGATGCCCACTGTGCCCCCTTGCTTGCAGCGTACCTCCTGGCTTTCCTGGAGACCCTCACCATCAGCAGCTTCCCGTACTACACGCACCAAGACAAGGCAATTTATGGGGCTGCAGCGATCCAGCGGTCGACATGATCGTTTACGCACCCATCTGCACGTTCCAACCTGCTTGTCAGCCCGCGTGACGCTAGCAGCTGCGTAAGCGTGCTGGTCACACGCCCACGCCACCCGCGCACCTCCATCCACGCCTCCCTGCGCTTCCAGGACCGCATGTACACGGTGGGCAGCCTCTTTTACGCCATCTACTTCTTCGTCAGCTTCCCGATGTTCTACCGCATCGACGAGGACACCAAGTGAGTCCACCCTCACTCTGAGCCCAGCGTGGGGCACGCCGCGCTGATGGGCCGCCCGCTGCGGCCCCGGCTTCCGTTCGTGCGAACTTACTTCTTGCTAAAAACGCTTGTATGTCGACGATTTCCGAGCCGGTGCCAGTTTGGCTGGAATCGCAGTGACTGCCTGCTGCGCTCCCTGACGTGCAGGGGCCGGAAGTGGACAGCTATGGACTGCCTCCTGGACGCCATGGCCGCTGGCATGATCTGCACCATCTTCCTCGACCTCTGGCGGCTGCTGGTGACTGCAAAGCCCCGCATGTGGCTCACTTTTATTGTGCCCCGTATTGGGTTACTTGCTACGCTCCCTGCGCCAGGATGCCCCCGCTTATGATTCACATCGGCACTCGCAATCAATCATTCACGGCCCCGTGCTTGCAGATCGGGGCCATCGTGGACGACGGTGGGCGAGCGGCGGGCGCGGGCCTGGTTTGGGCGGCGGGTTCGCAGGGCAGCCTCGCACCCGGCAAGCCGGGGCTGGCTGCTAGCCCGGCTGTGGCTGGCAAGGCAGGGGTGGCTGGCAGTCCGCCTGTGGCTGGCAGGGCTGGGGTGGCTGGCAAGGCGGGAGTGGCTGGCAAGGCGTAGCGAGCCACGCGTCAATGTGGCGGGGGGCGTTCTGTGCAAAACGCCGCGTGGTGATTGTAGGTTCGCGTGCTTCATGATTACGTGTTCCAGTGGCATCAGCATAAGCACCGTTGACACTGGCAGGGCGTGCTTTGGTTGAACAATCGAACACATCTGCAGCAGGGCTCTTGGCATTTCAGGGGCCCATGCAGTGGCATAGCATCGACAACGGCTGAGATCCATCAGATTTGCTATTTCCAGGACCCAGCAAGTAAGGAAGTAATCACGTTGCGTACTGTGCCTTGCCAACCCAATGGCAAAGCCGCATGCGCAGGTCAAAGGGGGCTGTGAAAGGCTGTGAACGCGCACCAAGTTATCAAATCATTATCATCTCGTCTCGCTTGACGTCATGCCGCGCCCTGCAGCCTCACTCGTATGGGGCACATGCGCGTGAGCATGTCCGCGTTGGGCACGCGGGAGCTGGTGAGGAGGATGAATCGGAACTCAGAGAGACGGTCGTCTGCGGGAAAGGTGACCATAGCACGAATTGCAGCCTCAGCTTCATGCATGAGTAAGCAAGGCGATGGCACAAATCGCAGTCTCAGCATGCATGCACACACAGAGACACACACCCACACACCCAGCATGCATGCACACCTGTGAAGTTGAAAGGCGCGTACTCCTCTCCGTCCTCGGGCCTCACGAGTTTGACATACGCCGCGTCTTTGAGCAGTTGCTTGGACAGAAGGGACTCCCAGAGACCCTCGTGGATGGCGCCGAAGAAGCGGGGCATGCTGCGTAGATGGTGGGGTGATTATAGCTCTTAAGTAAGAGCATCTGGTGAGGGTGGAGTGACAAGTGGGCACCAGAATTACTGAGAGAGGTTTACAGCCCAACGATGGGCTGCAAACGTGCCCCGACCAGCATCCCAGTACCCCTCCTTCCCTCACCTGTCCCACATGTCGGCGTCCATCATGTCGACCACGAAGGGCTTGCCGTACCGCAGCGCCCCCAGCAGCGACCGCCTCAGCCGATTGGGGTCCATGTCCGCGGGGGAGAGCGCCACGGCGAAATTCGAATCGGCGTATTTCAAAAACACCCCCGCGCGACCGCTCGCGTCCACCACGGCTGGCCACCGGCCGTCGGCCTCGAGTCGCCTTCCAACGTCCTTGATCAGCACATCTCCCAAGTCGCGCAGATCCACGGACAGGCCCGGGGGGTCGTTGGGGTCGCTCGCGCCGCCGTTCGCAGTCGACCCGTGCTGCGCCTGTTGGCTGTCGCGCAGCGCGAGCCTGTAGGCCAGGACATGGGATGACGGTTCAATGGTGACGGTATCGGTGACAAGGTGTGCATCTCTGCCACAGTGTTGTGCGCGGGCACGATGGGTCGTCACGCTGTCAATAAGTCCCTTTCACAATTGTGAGCGACAACCCAGTCACAGTCATGCCCACCGCCCTCCCCACTCACCTTGCTTCCTGCAGCACCTCTACAAATGCACCTCTACAAATGAAACACAACCTAAACCCCTCCCCCACTCGCCTGGCTTCCTGCAGCGCCTCCGCCGCCTTCGCAGCCACCTCCCGCGCCCTCTCCACGGCCCCCTCGGCGTCGTGGATGGCCGCACGGCACGCCGCCAGCACACTCTGGGGACGCTGCTCCTCCACTGACGTGTCGTACTCGAAAATGCGCTTCTCCCGGTCACTGAGGGGGACAGGTGCGCGTGAAGGAGCAATGGGGGCCCATTGTGGAGATAACCTAGCCCATCTTGCTCATATCACATCACGTCACCCCAACCCCTCACCTGAGCGCCTTCTTCAGTGCCATCTGTGCCCCTTTACACTCCACCCCACAGCACCCCACTCTCCTCACCTCAGCGCCTTCTTCAGTGCCATCTGTGCCGCTTCGTGCCCCCTCTCCGCCTCCGCCACCGCCCCCTCTGCCGTGGCGACTCTCTGCGTCGCTGCCTCTGCGGCGAGGGCTGCCTTGGCCCTTGCACGCTCCGCCAACGAAGCGCGGATCGCATCCGTCTGCGAGAGGCCAAAGTAACAACGATGACAAGCGGATTGCACAAGTCTGCGAAAAGCATTGGTATGCATAATGCGGATGAGAATACACGGATAGCTATAGCAAGGATAGCATTGGCATAGATGCTGTGAGAACTGCACCATGACTGCATCGCATATCACCCACCCATCCACATCAACCGCGCTCACCTTGCTCGTGTCCCACCCCCGAATAGCCGCCTGTATCTCGGCGCTCGTCGGGATGCCGTCCGGCAGCTCCCCAAACTCATTGGGCACGCGGGGGTCGGCCCCCGCCTCCAGCAGCGGCGCGATGAGGTGGACATGGCCGGCGAAGGATGCGCGGAAGAGCGGGGTGCGCCGGAACTCGCCCTGGTTGTTGGGGTCCGCGCCGCGCGACAGCAGGAGCTTGACGGTGGGCAGGTCGCCCCCCGCGCACGCCTCGCTCAGCAGCGTGTTGCCGTGGCCGTCTGCCGTGTCGACGGGGTCAGGGAAGTACGGCTGCGGGAGAGAGAGGATGGGTTGGGGTAGTGAGAAGATGGGATCGGGGAGGTAGGGCTGCGGGAGACTGGGGGTCATCGGTCAGGTAATGTTAAGTGTGGACTGGTCCTTGCAATCCATGGACGGGTGTCCCGAGTGGGAGGGTGTGGGACGGCTGTGTGCGGGTGCGGTGGAAGGATGTTGGCTTACTCCCACCCTTCGACACTCATCCCCGCCCCCACTACTCCCCACTAGGTCCCCCCTTCGACTCTCACCTCCGACTCGGCCATGAGCTTCACCAGCGCCTCGCTGTCCCCCTCAAACGCCGCCTCCAGCAGCGCCTTAGTCAGACGTCGCGCCTCACGCTTGCGCTGCTCCTCCTCCTCCGTCGCCTGCGAAGGGATGATCGAAACGGACAGTGAAACAAACCGACGCTGAGTCATGACAGTAGCTGTAGCTGAAACACGTCAGCGCCCATCGCCCTCTTGTCGACCCCACGAGCCCCGCAGCGATTGCTGTCCCCACCACCGCTGCACCAACCACCGCGTCCCGTCGCACGGACCTTGGCCCTCGCCGCAGCCTTGCGTCTCTCCTCGCGCACTTGCGCAGCTATCGCCGCCTGATGGAGTGCCTCCATCTCGCCCTCCATGCGCCGCCCTAGCTCCCGCTGCGCACGCGCGCGGGCAGCCGAGCGCCGCGCCAGCCAGCCGCGCACCGCAGACTGGACTGTTACCGGGCGCTCCACGTCGGCCTCGGTCATCGTGCGCGGCTCCGCGGGGCCCTTGTCACTCTTCCCGGCCTTGCTCCCGGCCTTGCTCCCGGACACGGCCTTCTTGGCCCCGGCAGCGGACTTACCGGCTTTCGCGGGAGCCTTGGTCGTCGAGGAGGCCGGCTTTTTGGCAGGTGCGGCGCCCGGAGAGGCGACCGGGGCCTTCTTCGCCACGGGCTTGGTCGTGAGCGGCATTATTGCCCTGCAATAGGTCTGCTGCGGACAGCGGAGTCGATACATATGCTTTATGTTAATCGCAACCCGCAGATGTGCACGATTAGCGGGGTAAGCACAGCTTGTCGCCGCAAATGGTCAACGAGTGCAAAGAGGATGTTTGCCCGTGAACGCGCAAACAGTGCCACATCCGGGGGCACAAGCGCTGCATCGGGTTAATTACATGCAGATGTTTGAATGCAACGTGGGCATATGCCTCCAGCGCCGCTTGTGTGGACGCTGACCTGAGCAAATGCCGAGATGCGTGCCGCTCCTCACTGCTGGGCAGGACGCCTCTTCCAGGCCTCAAGCAAGCTCTCATACATAACGTGCGTGACCATGTCGCGGGAAACCGAACAGGAGGATCTGCCGGAGAACAGGGGCACTGCAGGTAGGGCACATTGGCCTGTGCGTCGCGCAGAGCACGCCTTGAGGATCGATGCGTCATTTGGCGGCTCAAATACCGTGTACAAGTGCTGTGCATGAGCGGAAAACAACCGATGGTGCCCCGGTAGAGGCGCACAACAGGCGCAACAATTGCAGCGGGGCGTAGCCGCGTCCTCGCGGGACCTGACAGGGGGCTAATAGCCCCGCCTATGAGAGCGACAATGACTGAGCGCGCGTCCGTGGGCGCCGCGGCCACGGGCATCCTCGCCCAGCCGGCACAAGGTGGGTTCGCGCGCGTCCAAGTGGGTCGCAGAGCATCTTTCCAGCGATACCTCTGCGCAAACCGTGTGATGTATCGCAATTAGCGACTGTTTTGCCTGACACACTGCTCATTTCTGAGCATGGGTAGCCGCGAGCGGCATCCGAGCGCACACGCGGTTTCAGGGCGTGGCCGCGAAGCGGACGCGGTTTCTCCTCACGGCTCGCGGCCAACTCGCACATGGATCGCGTGTTCGTTCATTCTCTCATCGCTCGCGCGGGGAAAACGACTCCGCGCCCTCCGCGGCCCACCACGCGCAGGGACGAGGGGCCTCCGCATCAAAATCGATACGTCCGGCAGGCATTCGGACCGTCCCGACGTCGACGACAGCCACCAGCAAGATCTCCTGTCCCGGTCGCCACTCGCTGCGGACCTCAGGCGGTCCCTGAAGTCCGGCGTCGACCACCGCCCCTCGTGGGCCGCGGGAGCCGCGCTGAGCCCCGCTGCGAGCCTCGCGCCGGCCGCCGCGGCTCCTGCTTCGACGGAGGTGGGTCTCGAGACCCGCACGGGCCCATTCCAGGAGCGAATCGAGGCGGAGCATCGATTCCGCACCGTCTGCCGCGCCCTCCTGGCGCCCGGGCTGCTCCCCGGGCCCGCGCGGCCCGACGAACCGGACGCGTCGTCGCTGGCGGGCCGCGTGGCGGTCGCGCGATGGGCCGCGCGGGCCATGGGGATGCCCGCTGTGGTACTCGAACGTGCTGTGGCCGAGGCCCTGGACGCCAACCGCCAACTCTTGGCCACCTACGAGCGGTGAGAGAGCCATAGCACGAATTGTTTCTTGATTGTGACAGCTGCGGCGAGCAGGGAGCGAGTCCGCGTCGCCCGTCGCAACCCTTGTGATGGACAGACCACAACACACCGCCACCTCTGCCGTCGCCTCCCGCAGTCAACACCGGGCCCTTCGGTCCGCTCGTGGTGGGGACGGCACCCCGTCCGCAGAGCACTTCTTATCTCCCGAAGCCTTTGCCGCTTGGCGTGAGAGCGAGCTGGAGGAACTGGAGAGAATCGCGGGCGCCCTGCGCGCGATGCCGGAGTTCCAAGCGAGCGCCAGGGTGTGCCTGGTGGGGGCGAGGGACCTGCCAGACCCACCCAAGGGAGGGCGCAAGGGGCTGGCCGCTCTCATGTCGTGCTGTATGGCGCCGGGTGAGCAGGGCAGGGTGTGCGGATGTGGGGAGTGGGTGTTGGGGGTGGTAACACATTGCATGTGTTGCTGGGCACACAGCACAGAGCGAGGGGGCAAACGAGGCGCAAGCGGTTGCGATGCGGCCGCTCCCATATATGCCCATTCAATTTCAAACTGCAAACTCATTCTCACCTCATCCCACCCCCAGCGTCGGAAGACGAGGGCCTGAACGCCTTCGCCGTCGTCACCCTGGGCCCCTCCCCCGGCGCCGTTTATGGCGACGCCCGCCACGTGCGGCACGCCAGCGCGGCCAGCGGCGTTGGCGGCGGCGGCGGTGCGGACCGGGTCATCGGGGGCGCGCGAGTTGTTATGGGAAACACGGGCAGCGCCGGTAGTAGCGCGGGTGCGGTGTGCGCGTCGGTGGCCAACGCCGTCTTTGCCACCGAGCCCCGTGTCAACTCCCGCTCCCCCGCTTGGCACGCGGCTGCCCCCGCGGCGCTTATTACGACCCGCGAGAGCGACCGTCTGCGCATTGAGATCCGGCACGACCCCTCGGCCAGTCGTGCGTTGAGTGACGAGGCGGTACGGGCGTTGGGGGCGGGGGAGGGCACTCCCAGGTATCAGGCGGACGGGCGCGGGGGCGGCGTGGAGGTGCGGGGGGGGCATCTGCGGGTGGAGGGGGGGCCGGACTACGCGATGATGACGGGGATCGGGTGAGCATGAGATGGGGATGCGTATTGTGCTGTGGTGTTGGATGTTATGGGGTGGGGTTGTGCGATGATGACGGGGATCGGGTGAAGAGTGCGGGTGGGTGGGGTGGTGCTATGAGAGCGGGCATTGGGCAGGTAGCGTGAGCATGCAACGAGCCACCATGCGATGCAATTGCGATGATAGACGTTATTGATTGCCACTCTTCATGGCGCAGGGAGGAGCTGTCACGTGGTGGTGGTGGATCCGCGATGTGCGCCATGTCTGCATTGGAGGCATCGCCCACCGACGCAGCGGCCCCGCTGCTGGGATGGGTGGAGGTGCCGGTGGATGCGGGGGGGGTGGCGGTGACTGCCAAGAGAGGTGAGAGAAATGGGCGGTGAATAGACGTGGGGCGGCTGGGGCTGGGCAGAGAGTGGTGAGAGGGGTGGGGTGCATGTGAGAGGTGCTGGTGGATGCGGGGGGGGTGGCGGTGATGGCGAAGAGAGGTCTGATGGATGGGGTGATGTGAGAAGGGTGGCTGTAGCTGTGTGCGCAAGGAGATGCGCGGGGTTTGGCCACTCACCCCCACTGACTTCCACCTACCTCACCCCACACCGCTCATCACCCACCCCACCCGCACTAAGCCCCACATCACCCACACCACCCCACATATCAGCCACACCACCCCACATATCACCCACCACCACCCCTCACCCGCCCCCAGTCCTCTCCAAGATGGCCGTGGACCCCCGCATCCGCGACCGCCTGGCCAAGCGAAACGTCAGACCCGACCCACCCAACGACGCCAACTGGCCGGCCCTCGATCTATTTATAGAGTGTGTATGCGAGAGGGGACAGGTGGCGACAGGTGCGGGCGGGCAGCCCGGGGCAGTGGCGGTGGGTCCGACGTCTTCGTACCGAGAGCGGGTGCGGGCGGTGGGGGCGGCGATGGGGGCGGTGTGGCGCGCGTGGGACGATGCGCGGCGTCTGGGTGCGGGTGCGGGCGTGGCGGTGGGGCCGATGGATGCGCATGCGTTTGGGGGCGTGGGGGGTGCGATGGCGGCGGCGGTGGAGGCGGCGTATCAATGTGCGGGGCACGTGCCCACGGGGACGGCGCTGTTCGTGGCAGTCAAGGCGAGAGGGGTGGATGGGGTGGTAGGTGGATGCATGGGGGTGGTGCATGCTTGCGGGGATTGGTGCATTGCATATCTCATCGTCACTCTCACTTGCATTTGCACTGCCACTGTTACCAACACCACCCTCACCCTCACCCACACACTCACCCCCCTTGCCCCCCCAGCTGTGTGCCTACCTTCGTGTGCGTGGCGAGGCGCTCTGTCTGTGCCTGGCGCGTCACTTGCTGGAGCGATGGGCCGAGGAGGCGGGGTACCTGGTGTCGCTGCGGTGCGCGGTGGTGCCCGTGGCGGCGGCGATGAGGGGCGGGACGATGAACAGGGTGGAGGTGAGGGGTGGAGTGGGGTGGGAGTGGATGTGAGGGGGGGAACGATGAACAGGGTGGAGGTGAGGAGATGGGTGGGATAGGGTGGAGTGGGGTGGAGATGTGGGGTGGGGTGAGGGGGGGGTGGAGTGGGTGAGGGACGCGGCAGCATGGGGTGGTACGGCGAGCACCACCGTCAATTGCCTGCCAAGTATCGACTGCCTGCCCACTCTCGCCTGCTCTCCCCATTCGCAGCACCAGATGTCGCTGGATCTGATGTCCGACCTGGCCAGCCATATCCATAGTTACATCTAATTACTAGATACTAATTACATCTCCCATTGCTCTCCATCACTCGCAGCACCAAATGGCATTGGACCTGATGTCGGACCTGGCCAGCCGGGTGGTGCAGGTGCTGGACGACCTGTACCTGGCACTGCCGGAGAAACAGGTGAATGGGGATAGTTTCATTTACGCATGAATAGTAATGGTAATAGTAATACATGTGCATGGGTGGTGCAGGTGCACGGTGCCACTACGTGCTTACTACTCTCAACTCCCTCGATATCCCATCTCTCCCCCCCCAGATGTCTGCCTGCCTGAAGGCCCTGGTGAGCCTGGCGGGCATGGCGCTGCTGCAGGACCCTTACCCAGTTGGATTCGACGAAGCATTGAAGGTGCACGTCAAGCGCAGCGCGAGGAACCAGGCGAGTGTTATTGAATATCGAAAAATGATATCATTATAGTTATAATAATGTTAATAGTTATTATAAATACTGATTTTTATTGAACATTATTATTGTTCTTATCGCTGCGTCTTATCGTTCACTCCCAGGTGATCCGCGTGCTGAGTCAGCAGGAGCAGTCCTTAGAGGAGGCGGTGGGGGCGGTGACGCGGGCGGTGCGGACGGCAAAGGAGGCGATCGTGGGGGATCTGGTGGTTGCACACGCGCTGCCGGGGAGCAGGGGGGTGGCACAGGTGAGGAGATGGTTACTAGTACCTTTACTATGACTATTACTATCACTATCACTATCGCTGTCATTATCACTATTACTACCACTATCACTATTACCACCTCCCCACCATCTCAGGCCGCTTCTGCCACGCGCTATTCGGTGATTGCGGCCGCGTTGGGCCAGATATTCAGCGGGATGGAAACGGTGACATACACGGCGGCAGTGCAGTTATTGGAAGATGCTATGGCGGAGTGGCACGAGGAGTTGAGGAGGCAGGGGATGGTGCGGAGGAAGGTGGAGGGGGAGGGGGAGAGAGGTGAGGGGTGGGGTGGGGGTGGGGGTGAGGTTGGTGGTGAGGGGTGCATAAAGGGCAGCATGTGCACCAGCGCTACCTTGCACATATGCTACCCACCACCACCATAACTAGACACAAACACCACCCACCATTCACCGCACACCCCGCCTTACTCGCAGACCCCCTCTCCCCGTCCCCCCCCATCGCCATCACGCCAGACAACCCCTTTCACCCCGCCAACCCCACCGCCACCACCCCCGCCCCATCCCACGCCCGCCGCCCCTCCGGGACGCCCCGCGACAACGACAGCGACGTTTACCCTACCCCCGCCAGTAATCCGCCAGAATCGGGGCGCCAGGGGCGGACATCATCGGCGGGGGCGAGTGTGAAAGCGACCCCACCCCGTGCCCCACCCGCACCCTCACCCCATGCACCCCGCGCATCCTTTCTCACTCCCGACAGCGCCGGCGCTCGCAGCAACATCAGCGGCGATCGCAGCGCCAACGCCACCCCCGCCCCACGCACCGCTGGTCGCAACACTGGTCGCAATGCCGATCGCACCGCCAGTGCCACCCCCGCCACCCCCGCTGTCCCGTTGGCAGCTGCCGAGGCATCGCAAAAGTCGTTGAGCGGTGGCCGGTCAGTGACTAAGATCGTGGATGGGGAGATTGAGTTGGTGGATTTGGAGGCGATGTTGGGTTCGTCCATCCGGGCGTGGGTGGGGGCGGTGGCGGAGAAACTGGTGCAGTGGGTAAGTGGGTGGATGAATGGGGTTGATAAGTGGATGTGAATTATTAAGTTGGATGAGTGCAGTGGGTGAGAAGGGGTGGATGAGTGGGTGAATCAATGGGCGAATGAATGGGGTAGGTGGGTGGATGTGAGTGATTGGAATGGGTGTGGTTGGGTGTGCTGGTAGATGGGTGATGTGGTGATGTGGTGCGCGAGCAACTACTGCGGCTTGACAACTTCTACTGCTTCAGTTTTACTCACATATGAGTAATTGTCACTACCACTTCACGTAGGTGGGCAACAACATCGCTGCTGACTCGTTTGAGCCGGCTGGGTCCGACCGTGCCCAGCGCCACAGCATGAGCGTCATCGACCTGTTCCAGGCGAGATGGGGCGATGGATGGTCATTTGTTATGTTATAGTTATAATTGTTGATAGCAGCAGTCACAGCATGAGCGTCATCGACCTGTTCTAGGCGAGAAGAGGCGATGCGGTGGTTATTCGTAATAATACAGAGATATCTTTTGTTGCGTTGCTCCTCTTTGTTGTCCATAATAGTGCATTTTCATGAGAATAACATAAGTTCTATAAGTTCTTATTATCATCATCAATTATCAATTATTTACAACAATTACCATCCCCCACCTCCCCCATCTCCCCTATCCCCGCAGCTGCTGGGCGCCGTGACCGAGCAAGTGATGCGCCGTGCAGCCCTGGGCCCCCCCAGCCGCCACGCCAGCGTCGCATTGCAGCTGGAGCGCGGCATGGGCGCGGCCTTCCAGGCGTACGCGGTCGCAATCGAGAGGCTCTGTTTGGACGCTCTCGATCCCAAAAGGGCGCCGGCCGTGATTGAGAGGAGCGTGGGGGGAGCGGGGGGCGGGGAGGGTGGCAATGCGGCGTGGACCACAAAGCGGCTGGCGACCATGGTGAGTGCTTGTGTATAGTGGTGATATGTGTAGTTATAAATATTGGTAATAGTTGGTGATAATTACGCAAGGGGCACGGCTGGCGACCACGGCGAGCCGACGGGATGGCGAACTGTACAGCTAACTGTGGATACTGGTAATTGTTGATATTGATAATGTCACATTGTAACACCCCTCCCTTGTTGCGCAGCTCAACAACCTCCGCGCCATCGAGGTGCGTCAGTTCCAGGTCAAGTGCGTTTTGCGAGACCTGGCCACCAAGGGACGGGTCACGGCGTGGGGCGGGGAGCAAATGGACGAAAGCAGTGGTGACGATGGTAACGGTGGTAACGATGGACATGGTCATGATAATGGTGATAATGATGACGATATCGACGACGATTTGAGTCTGGAAGGGGGCTCGTCGTCGGGTGGTGGAGAGGGGGAGGGTGGCAGTGCGGGGAAGGGTGGTGGCGAGGGGGCGGGGGCGGTGGGGCGGGCATCCGACGCCGCGGGGGAGATGCTCAGGCGAGGGCGGGCGTTATTGTTGTTATTATCAGTATTATAATATGCAATATTATTGGTATTGATGATGATGTCGGTGTGAAATTGGTAATATTATTGTATTATTATAAAGTAACCGTTCCCCGCCCGTCTCCTCCGCACAGATCCACCATCCTTCGCGTGCTGGGGGAGCTTGGCTGGCGCGTGCGTGAGCTGGTGGGCTTCCACGTCCGGCACGCATTGACGGCGGTGCGGAGGCAGGGGGCGGGGGCGATGGAGGGGGAGATGGCGGGGGAGGGGGCCGAGGGAGAGCCGTTCCGGTGAGCGGGTTTGAACATGGATATTGATATCATGGCTGCCATGGGCGTGGGGTTGAATTGCGACGTTTAGCGGTTGTCATTATACTGACTGCGATTGGCATGTTATCGACGATTGCTTTTATTGCTAGTACGAATATTCAGTTGATATCCATGTATAATAACAACATACATAGTGACTACTACCATCGACACACTAACCGCCTTGGCCACCCCTCCTTCCCTGCCCCGCAGCAAGCAGGGCCTGATCGCCAGAGTGAAGGCCAAATACCAGCGATATTTGGCTAAGAAAGCCGCCAAGAGAGCACCAAAATGGGCGGCGCAGGCTGGGGGATCTGCCAGCGCCCAAACGCCAGCGATGGGGGTGGGGTTGGGGGGGGGCGGTGCGGGCAGTCATGCAAATGAGGCGATGGCTGGGGCTGGGGCGGCGGCCAGACGCAGGGGATCGCGGGGATTGGGCCGGGATCGATCCGGATCGACGCTTGATGTCAACGCCGTCATTTGCGATGAGACCAACCCATTTGCTGTGACGGGGGGTGGTGGTTGGGGTGGGGATGGGGAGGGCAGCGATGTGTCGGAGATGGATGCGGGGCTGGACCCTTCGCTCATGGCGGTGAGTGGAATATGGTAATATATACCATTATATGGTGTAAACATTGGTAAATATACAATAATGCTGTATTGGTGAGTGGTTGTGTCGGAGATGGATGCCGGGCTGGACCCTTCGCTCGTGGTGGTGAGTTAGAGATGGTTATTGATATAATTGGTACAGTTATTGATTAAAATATAATCATTGCCAACGAGATGGTTATTGATATAATTGGTACAGTTATTGATTAAAATATAATCATTGCCAACGATGATCGATGCTTAGCACTCGGTGCTTTCAACTACTAGCGAATGCCTCATGCCTTTTAAACGATTGCAGGGCGACGCTGCACCAATGGATGACGGTGCCGGCAGCCGCGAGCTGTCGGGTCCCGGCGTGATGGCGTCGCTGCCCAGTGACGTGGCTTCTGCATATCTCGGGGGAGGGGGGGAGGCGGCCGTGGTGGCCCTCAAAGCGTACCTGGACAGCGAGGTGATGGACGATGACGGTGTTTGTGTTGTTTTATTTTACAATATAAGTATTTTGTAGATAATATGCTACAACACCACAACACCAACTAACCACCACTCTCATCACCCCCCATCCCCACAGATGGAGTGCATGTATTTGAGCATGGTCCCCGCCGTGTTCAATCTCGCGATGTCCGAGTCGTGGTCGGCGTGCCTGCGACTGTTCGAGGATCTATTGCTTCATAAGGACACGGCCATTGCGGCGCTGGGGACACCACAGGAGCTGGACATGGCGCGGGTGCTGTTCGTGGAGGTGAGATGGGAGTGGAACGGGAGGAGTTGTAACAGTCGGTCGTGACATCATATGGTCACACCCTATAAGTGTAACACTTACCACCATTTGCATGGCGCGGGTGACGAGCGTGGCATAGCCCATGGACCGTCATTCCGTCATTCGCATCCCCATCTGCCACTGGGACAAGGCGCCGTGGACGAATTTGGAATATTCTCTTTCCCACTCCGCTGGACGGAAAATATGCCAACTCTTCCACGGCGCTGCGTCACAGTGGCAGATGCTCATGCGAATGACGGCAGATGCTGATGCGAAACGGCAGATGCTCATGTGAGTGACGGCTCCAAGGTGGGACGATGCAGATTGCACGACGATGCGGTAACATGGTTATTACAGTTTCATTTATCATGATATCACAATGAAAAATATAATGCGGGTATCTAGTACAGTATTATGACATACATCAATATACAAATACTTATTCATATATTGTATCATTATCAATTTTAGTGACACCCAATTAACACCAACATCCTTTAATATCTACCCCCGCCCCTCCACAGATCCTGGAGCACTTCCACGGCGACAGCCTGGGTTTGCCCCGGCGCCAGTTGGAGCGGACGTCGCGACGGGTGGCGCGGCTGTTCGACCTTCATTATTCCTCAACAAAAGTGCTGCGGAAGGTGTTCTTCGCCTTAAAGGCGCAAGTGATCGAGAGGCGCACGCACCTGCTGCCTGCTGCAGAGGCGGGGGCGGAGGGGGCGGGGGCGGCGGGGATCGAGCGGCCGTCTGTGAGGTGAGGAGATGAGGGGTGGTGGTGGTGGTGGTAGTAGTAAGACTTATCGACCCGTCCATCGCTCCCCAGCTCCACTATACTTATTTATGATTAGTAATTAAGAGATTTTTAACTACTCTCCTCACTCTCCTTGCCCCTCCCCACCACCCCCCCAGCTTTGCGTCCCTCTCCCACGCCGGCCCCAGCGGCCAGGACATCGCGCGTGCAGTGACAGCACTGGGCCCGGAGGGGGTGTCGATGTTAGACGTGCTGGAGGTGCTGAGGCAGCGGGCGGGGAGGGACGAGCAGGCCGCGGAGGTGGGTAGTTGATTAATTGAGCGAGTGGTGGGGAGTGGTGGAGTGAGTGAGTGGTTGGTTGGTTGGTTGAGTGAGTGAGTGAGTGAGGCAGTGAGTGGGGTGCGTGGGGGTGGGAGGGAGTGCGCATGCGTGGGAAGCGAGTGCGCAGGTGCGGGTAGTAGTGAGGGTGCATGGATAGACTAGCAAGTAAAGATGGCGCCACGCATCGCCAGGTGCCGCCAGGTGCCGCAATACTAATTATAGTCATTATAGTCATAAATTATACATATATAATCATATTAGTGTCATATATAGTCATATCCCCCATCTCTCCCCACCACCCTCCCCCAGGTCGTCTCATCAGGTCGTCAGGTCGTCTCATATACTACTAGATATACTATCATAATTATGAACCTCATTCTCACTCTCTCCACCACCCCCCAGGTCGTTTCGGCCGAGGGCGACGCCGCCCGCCGCGACCTCCTCTCCTCGCTGTTCGGATTCGACCCCGGGGCCACCTCCCTCGTCGCGTCGCACCCGTGCGCATTGGACGACGTGCCGGGGACGCTCTTCGTCACCACCAGATTCCTCGCATTCGCGCCCCACGAGAACCTCAGGCACTCGTGGGACCCACGGGGGGCGGGTGAGTAAGCATGCGAGTAAAGTTTTTAGATATTATTGTTTTTGAACGTGATGGAGGGTGATGAAGTAAGGGAGATGATGATTAAATTGTTTCCAAGTAAATTGCTATATATCATCTCTGACCACCCCTCCGTTTCCATCACTTGATATCGTGCTATGGACCCCTATCCTCTCCAATCCAAACCGTCATCGCAGTCGACGGCGCTGCGGCTGCCCCCGACCGCCGCGTGGTGGTCCCCGTGGCGAAGATCGCAGCCATGGATGCGGAGACGATGGGGCACGAGGAGGCGGTGGTCATGGTGAGCAGACCATAGCTATTGATGTATGTTGAGTATATGATGTGATTAATTGTTACTAACTGAGAGTGGTTGTGGACGCGGAGACGATGGGGCACGAGGAAGCCGTGGTCATGGTGACGGAAAGAGACGCGTGCTGTGTTATCAATTGGTCCCTACCATTGTCCTGCAATCATCAAAACCCCAACAATCCAATGATCATAAGCTTTCATTTATTATAAATCCCTTCTCTCCTTGCCCCTTTCAGATCGGCCCCGACCACGAGCGCCACGTCTTCTCGCGTTTCGCGGCACGCCAGAGGGACGTGCTGCTGTCCACGCTGTGGACGGCCGTTTCTGGCACCGGCACCGCGCTCGAGGCCTATCTCGCCAAGCAGATGCGCGGGGCGGCCGAGGGCGTGGGCGGGGTGCTGCCGGCGGGGGAGGCCGTGCTCCGGAGCTACAAGTGCGCCAAGGCGAGTAGCTAGTAACGGAGGCGTCGATGGCTGGAGTGGTCAAATGGTCCATGGATGGATCCATGGGTGACGTTACCACTGTTTCTGTGTAAGTAATCATGATCGTTATTATTGTTGCTGTAATTACTGATTATTAATTTGTTGTTATCATTAGTATTCGTTTTATCAATATGCTCTTATCCGAACCCCCTCTCTTGTTCTCAGATCACGAAGGACCGCCTCCGCCTGAAGCACGGCACGCTCTACGTGTGTTTCAAGCACCTGGTCTTCGACTCCACCGAGTGCACCCGCAAGACCATCCCATACGTGGACGTACTCAAGGTTAGGCGGATGGTTGGAGTGTGATAATGTATGATAGTAATATGGTGATAACATAGTTGTAATTGTGACGGCATCGATGGAGTATCGGGGCGATCATCATAGCACAGCGAGGGAAGGGTGTTATCATATCAAATCGACCGTCTATTCGATTGCTTGCTTATTGTCCCACAATCCTCGCAGGTCACGTGCGAGCACAGCGACTTACACGGACCGGTCGTGACGTTCAAAGTGCCCGTCTACGACAAGAAGCGGCTCAAGCTGGCCGGGTTCGAGTCCCGCCAGGACGCAGTGGATCTCGTCAGCGTCATCTCGGGACTCTGCGACGTCCACCGGCGGTAAAGGAAAGGGGGCTGCATGGGGCGGTCTGCGAGAGCAGCACTGCGCCGCTCTGGAGTGCGGAAAATCTGATAGAGCTAGCTAGCGCTGGAATGAAAACGCAAAGCAATGGAATAGATGTATGTATTGAAACGCAGAAACAGAAAAAAGAGGTTCCGCGTTGGCGGGCATCGGCGCGAGGGGAGCGTGAGCCTTTCCCCCTCGGGCGTCATTCATGGGCGGGACCGGGAACAATTGTGGTCATCTGATGATCGCGACGTATCTATCGCGAGCGGAGGTAGAAGAACAGGGCCAGCGCTGCCGCGGCTGCGAGGGGAGAAGGACGGGGGGGACGGTTGAAACCTTTTGCGGCGTTTTGCGAGAGCTGGCGAGCGCAGCGACGGGCGCGCAGGCCCCGCGCTCACCTCCTGTTGCTCCGAGGACGACGACGGGCAGCGCGTATTGGCAATATCACAAGAACTCGGCCCACACGCACTGCAGCGAGCACTCGGCGTCTTCCTCCCTCGCCCCGGGCATCTGCGGCGGCCTGGGGGGGATCCTTTCACAGGACGCTGGCACTGTCGCAAGAGTATTGCATTGGAACGCAAGCGGACGCACCCGGCAGGCAGGGCCGCTAGCGAGGCTGGGCGCGCGCCCCACGAGCCCCAGCTCCTCGTCGTCGGATTCGCGCATCGCTCCCAACACGTGGCTCGGCTTATGGCTGTTCAAAGACGCCGGTGTTATTGCCGCGCGGGTGAATACGAGCCCCCAGAGGCCACGGTCTGGCAGCGGGGCCAGTCGCAGGAAACGCATCCGTGCAAGCCAACGCCGTCATGGCGCGCCACGTCGCCGACAGCATAAACTTCTTTCAGCCAGTCGCCGCATTTCCGCGAGTCCTCGTACGCGCGCCGCATGTCGTCGGCGCTCTGCGCCACGTTCGTGGCGCCCGCGCCCTTCGCGGCGCCGGCCTGCCGTCGCAGCGCGCATGCAGCAGCGAGCACCTCCTCTGCACCCGTCTCTGCCGTTCGCGGCGCCCGACGGCCCTCCGGCGGTCGTCGGCCGGTCGCAACGAGGGCCATCGCAGCGCCGGGGCTCACCAGCGCTGAGGTGGCGCAGTTCGAGCGCGACGGGTACCTGGTCATCCCCGGCTTCGCGAGTCCCGAGGACCTGGCCGCGCTGCGGTCCCGGATGGACGAGCTCGTCGCGGGCTTCGATCCCCAGCGAGGTGCCTGCGTGCTCGAGTCACTGAGCCCCCGGAACGGCGCGCTGTTTCCGCTCTTCCAACCACTTTGGTGAATCTCCGTGCAGTGCGGTCGATCTTCTCGACGCGCGACCAGCGGAGCAAGACGGACGACTATTTCCTTCGTTCGGGCAACGCCATCTCGTTTTTCTTCGAGGAGGAGGCGTTTGGGCCGGACGGGTCCCTGCAACAGGACAAGGCGCTGAGCATCAACAAGGTCGGCCACGCGCTGCACGACCTGGACCCCGTCTTCCGGCGCTTCTCCCGATCCCCACGCATGGCCGCAGTCATGCGCAGCCTCGGGTTCCGCCGCCCGGTCCCGGCGCAGTCCATGTACATTTTCAAACAGCCGGGAATCGGCGGAGAAGTCGTGCCGCACCAGGACAGGCGAGAGATGCAGACAAGAGGCTTCGCTCTCACATCTTATGCAAACGCTTTGCTCATACCCATGCATACCTGTGCTTTGCTGAAGCGCATGCAACCCTTTTCTCCCGCAGCACGTTCCTGTACACGGAGCCGGAGCCCACCTGCGTGGGCCTGTGGCTGGCGCTGGAGGATAACACGAGGGACAGCGGGTGCATGTGGGCCGAGCCCGGCAGCCACCGGCAGGGCGTCCACCAGGGCCTCTACAAGCGCTTCGTGCTGCGGGTGAGGACCATGCTATCATGCTACTTCCTATCATGTTCTTTGACTAGTCTCTCGTGTCGTTTCACGGTTAGCTGCGCTGCTGCGATGTGACGGTAGCCCAGCCGATGCCACATGCTATGCTGTTATGCTACAGTAACACAGACCAGGGTTGCATGAATCATATCCCGCACCTCCCCGTCCCACGCCTCCCCACCACCCACCCTTGTTACCACAGGACGGCCAGGTGACGTTCGTCAGTGCGGACCCCAGCACCCCATCGGACCAGGTCCCTGCCATCCCTTTTGAGGAGTCTGCGTTCGTCCCCCTGGAGTGCCCGGCCGGGACCCTCGTGGTGCTCCACGGCGCTGTGCTGCACTACAGCAAGAAAAACACGTCCCCACGGTCACGCCACGCGTATGCCATGGTGAGGGCCCGATGGGAGGGAGGCGCTGGCGAAGTGGGGCACATGGCAATGCGCAGCGAGCCAAGAAGCGGCGCATTGGGGCTCACGTGCCAGGGCCCTTTCTCCGCAGCACTTCGTGGAGGGCGCCGAGGGGTTCACGTGGTCCAAGGACAACTGGCTGCAGAGGGACCAGGGGTTCCCGTTCGAATCCCTCTACTGACGCACGGCATGGGTGGCTCACTTTGCTTCTCCAAGCTACGGGCTCGCCCTCTGCACCTCGTTGGGCCAGGGCAGGGGCAGCGCTAAGCTAAGTATGCTCTCTCTTCACGGGCTAGTTGCGCTCTGACCTACCAGATACACTCACCCCGGGCGCTAGTCAGCCTCAGCGTTCCTTGAACTCACACTTGCGTAAAGACGCTGATCGATTCAAGCTCTGGACTCTCCAGAGAGACGCAATTCGCTTGCTACTCGGCGAACCCCGAGTTTCGCTGTCTGAGGCACACATCAGCAGTGCAGTAGTTACGCTCCAACTCCTCGCTCCGATTCAAACCCCTCCCTGGGCAGCTGCAGCCGTGCCCCCATCGCCGTCCCCACGCGATCGCAGCGGCTCCACCAGCAACGCCTCGCTGCCTGCCACAAACCCCGCCTCCTCGAGACTCGGGCCCCCGCTCCCATACACCCAAGCGCGTGTCGAGACACCACCCTCTTTCCCAAAACCCCCCGCACCCACACCCGCACCCGCACCCGCACCCGCACCCGCACCACCACCCGCACCCACGCTTGTGACGTCCAGATTGGCCACCACCCTCCGCGGAAACTGCCTCGCGAGGTTATACGTGCCCGGCCGCCCCATGTGCGCGTCCGCAAACACGAAGAGGTGGCGGAGGGGCTCGTGGAGCGCGAAGCGGCGCGTGCGGACGGCGCCGTCGGGGAAGCGGAGGCTGCGGGGACGAGGTGTGAGGTGTGAGGTGAGGGCACGTTGATGACACACTATCATCAAATGAAGCTGCTAATCGAAAGTGCTGGGAGAGTGCTGTGAGACACGGTTGAGAGCCAACGTTCGTCGTCCAAGCTGCCCAAGGAGTACCCCATGCACAGCAAAGCACACCAACACTTGTCACATGCAGCACTCACCGGCACGTCAGCACCCCCGCCTCCGCCTCCGCCCCGCTCGGCTCCGGTGGCAGCAACGACCGCGCCTCCTCCATGCACTGCCGCCGCGCCTCCTCTTCCCTGTAAAAAACGGAGATAGTCAAACAACGATCCTCGATATCTCTTCCAAGGATATCCAAATCCATTGTGCCTTGCTCAGCGCACCCAAGCACTCGCACTCGCCCATCCACACCCCCCTTCATACAACGTCTGCATTGTACCAAACGTGCATTCCGAGTCACCTTTCGCCCCTCTTCCTCTCCTCCTCCTCTTCTCGCCTCCTCTCTTCCTCTTCCGCGATGGCCTGGAGCCTCACGCGCTCCAACTCCGCACGAATGGCAGCCTCCTCCTCCTCCCTGCGCCTGCGAGAAAAAGCAGGATAAGGTTTAATCTTGTTGTTAAGATGTTCTTGTTCATCAGTCACACCCAATCCACGGTGATGCTCAGAGAAGGCACATGGTCGTAGCACAGCTACAGCACGCAGTGCTTGGATGTGACAACAACAACAGTCGTGGCAGTAACGCTGATTACCATGACCAACACCAAACAACACATGGCCACCAATAAGCAGCCTGCGTCTCACCGCTCCGCCTCTTCGTGCTCCAGCGAGGGCAGGATGTCGACCGCCACGTCCGTGTCGGTGATGGATGCCCCGCCGTTGGGCTCCACCCTCACCACGCGCACCTCGTGGTCGACCACTTCGCCAGACGGGGTCGCCACGGGCACCGACAGGCGCTGGCCGTCACTGAGGGCACGCACACAGATGCATAGGGTGAGCAACTAGGGTGAGCGAGGGGGCGGGCAACGGGACGAGCATGCTACGCTACGTCTCTAATGTTTCACTCTCAAACTCTATACTCTCCTCTCCTCCTCCCCTCACCCGAGCGTGGCGTGGGCCACCAGGGCCCCCTCTAGCGTCGCCCGGACGTCCTGGCAGTCCCTGGCGAAGCCGGCGGACACGGGCTGCAGCTGCGCGAACGTCGCCTTCTCCAGGCGCAGGTACCGCACCGTGACGCGGCCGCTGCGTGGAAAAGAGCAACGACAGAGAAACATGTGTGAACAGGAGAGCCAGCCACACGGAGCTCAGCTGTGGCGCGGCATCGCAGATGCATCGCGGCATCGCGCACGCATCGCACCTGTCGATTCCCGAGCGGTCCGCGTCTCCCCAGAGGCTGCGTTGCACGGCGGAGGGCAGCTCGACCGTGCCGGGCGCAGCCATGAACTCCAGCAGCCCCGCCAGCGCGCGCAGCGACGTCCCGGGCACCGCGACCTCGAAGAACATCGGACCGTTCCTCTCCGGCGCGCTCTGGCCCATCAAGTCGTCCCCGGCGGACGCGGGCAAGCGGATCTTGTCGCGGAAACGGCGAATGCCCCGCGCGGCCACGGCGGCCTCGTCCAGCGCCACCGGAACGAGCCTGTCCTCCCAGTACACGCCCCGGTTGTGCTCCTGGATGGCGTCTCGACGCGCCTCCTCCTCCTCGCGCCTCTCGCGCTCCCGCTGCAGTCGCTCCTCGCGCTCGGCCTCCTCCTGCCGCCTCCGCTCCTCCGCGAGCGCGTGCACGCGCTGGGCCCTCTGCAAACGATGTCAGGCGCGCGATGGGGGCTCGCGGAGGGTCAGGTAAAGGCCGGGATCTGGCGCCGGGAGGCGCAACAAAGGCGCGCGAGCAGAAGGCGCGACGCGCCGCCTCACCTCCTCCTTCTCCCTGGCGCGACGCTGTTGCTCGCGCTGCTCGCGCTCGAGCTTGCTCTGCCGAGCGCGGAGCTCGGCTCCCAGCATGCGGGCGCACCCGCGCGCGGCGGCGTCACACGAGGCTCCAGCGGCCAGGCGCCGAGTAGTATAGCGGACGCGGCGGGCAGCTAATTGGCAATCTCTGACCAGCCATCGATCTGCGAAGCAAAGCGACAAACAGCTTCCGAAGCTGGAGCTGTGTTCCCGCGTCAGGCGCATGCAAGATTGGCAGTGTTTGACCGGCTAACGACGGGCTGGGGCAGCGACTTGCCTCACTTCGCGTGGTAGCATCAAATAGCGTCGCGCATTGCGCTGCATTTCGTCAATCGATTGGTCCCGGAGTCGAGCTCGGGCCGGGAAAGCATTGCCGAGCTCGAGAGGCGGACATCGGTCTCGGGGAAGCCTTGCCGAGCGTTAGAAGCGACAAACACACAGGGAGGCTGGAGGTGAGACGCCGTGGGGTGTGGGATTGGCTACCCGGGCGTGGCAGCGAGTCAGCAAGGGTTTCCGAGGCGAGGACGACCGATCGCCCTTGTCTGCACTCTCTCTGAGGCAGTTTGTAGATAGATCGATGGCTGGGTGGCAGAATCGGCCCTGGAGGGCGGCCCTGAGCGTGGTGCGGGAGTGGGCAGGGAAAATTATGCTCTGCGGCTTTTCTGCCGCAATTGCTTGCCGTCTGGGGCCAGCACGTGTGGCGGGTGCCTGGTTGTTGTATTTCATGAGCTGGATGACCCGGGGGAGCTCGCAATGCGAGCGTCCGCGGCGTGCAGGGTGACAAGGCAGAGCACGGTATCGCTGGGGCCGCAGTGGGCCCCTAGGGTGGACGTGCGACAGCGCGGACTCTCTCGCTCACAGGACTCGTTTGTACGCTCTCATCGGCGCAGCCTGTGCTCCTGTCGGGGGACCAGGACATGAGCTCGAGCATGAAAGAGGTCAAGGAGGCGCTGCGGGAGGTGGAGGCGTCGGGGCCCGGCGCCGGCGGACGCAAGGGAGGTGGCGGAGGCACGACAATGGTCCGGAAGAAGCAGGACTGGCCGGCCAGGGTGGAGAAGGCGAAGTTCGACGCCTGGCTGCAGAACATGCACAAGTGGCCAGCCCCGGAGGGCGCCCTGGGGAACCAGAGGAACGTGGACATCTTCTGGGACATGGACAACGTGAGGGGAAGCGCGCATTGCTGCGCTCGCTGCCCTGGGTGTCGGGTGGGAAGCGGCGCCAGCGCTGACACTCGTGATGGACCAACGGTCCTCCCCCGGTGCAGGTGCCGCTCTACCCAGTCAACAACGTCCCCGGCCTGTACCCACACGACCAGTACGACATACTGCTGCGTCGTATGGGCTATGACTTGGGAGCCGCGAGCGTGCGGATGTACGTGGCCATCGCACAGGACCGCCTGGACTCCTATTTGCCGGCGGTGAAGCGACGGATTACGGCCGTCCACCCGAATGTCACCATCCAACCCGTTCAGGGTCGAACTCGCGGCGGGAAGCGAGAAAGTGAGTGCTCTTGCCCAGTTGAGCCACAGACCTGTTACAAAGGTTGTTGCGCCCGGTACATCAGCGATGCAACCTACGAGTGCTCTGCTCCCTTGCAGTCTCCGACAACGTCCTGAAGTCGTCAATAAAGAGCTTTGTGGATCGGGGACAGCGAGGCAACGCCATCGTGATCGTCAGTGGCGACGGGGACTTTGTTCCGGAGGTCCGATGTGCCCTCCACAAAGGTGAGGTATCAGATGACGACAGGGGCACAGAGTTGGGTTGCTCAGCTGAGCGGCCATCCTTGACCTACACCTTAGCTTGGATTTGCTGCAGGTGTGAATGTCTACCTGCTAACCCCAAGCCGAGTTGTCACCAGCGATGAGCTGTTCAAGTCAGTTCACTGGCAGCAGGTGAGAGCCCGTGCTGTGCGTGCTGTCGTATATTCAGCATAAGCAGGATGGAATTGGAAGCCACATGGCGCGCATGGACGATGTGACGCAGTATTTCAACCGCTTCATTGAGCTGCACACTGGCCGGGTCAAGCCGGAGCAGAAGCGGGAGACGCCCAAGAAAAAGACGAATAAGAAGAAGAAGACCCCTGCTGAAAAACTGGCTGAGGCAGCTCGCAAGGGGAAGAAGCTGGAGATGGACGAATACAAGGCGCACATCATTGAGGAGCGGGAGCACACGCAGGTGCGTGCTGGTCAACACCACCGATGTTGGGATTGGAACCGTCGGGTTTGGATCGAAGAGGCCAACCCAGGCACTGAATGAGCATGACCATGCCGCCCCCCGCAGCTGGACATCCTCATTATGATCGACGGCACAAAAAGCATGGAACTGTACATTGAGAGGTGATCAAACAGTGCCAGCCGATGCAGGTCCCTTGTTGCTGCTGAAGCTGGCACTGTTCTCGTCAAGGGTGGCCAACGCGTACATACGTATACACAACTGACTCCGTGCACCATCCTCGCAGCATCAAGGAGGCCATTGGTTCCGACCTCACCGTCGAGATACAGACCAGGTACCGGACCGCTGCCGGCAACGTCCGCTACGGCGTGCTGGTGTACCGGGACATCGGCGATGAGAAGCAGTACGAGATGCTGGACTTCACGCCTGATCCCGGGGCTGTCGTTGACTTCCTCGCCACTGTGATAGCGAAGGGCGGCAGCGATTACACGGAGGATGTGATTGGAGCGATGCTGAAGGCTGCTGAAATGGGCTGGGCGCAGAAAAACAAGGTGGGAGTTGGGTGCGCGGTGTGGCCTGGCGATTTCTCACAGGCTGTCGATGGCTAATCCTGAGGCTCTGGGCTGACCGAGCAGTGATGCGCTCGCCCAATTGTAAGTGTTGTAAGCACCCTCTCTGGCGCAGGCTGTGTTCCACGTGCTGGAAGCCCCCGCCCACGGACACATGATGCACGACCTGGGTGAGGCAAATGACAACTTCTTCCACCGCCCACCTGAGGGCCGAGACCTGCCAGACGTGGAGGCGCGCCGGGCCATGGCCAAGCTGCAGGAGCTCGGGGTGCAGCGGTACGTGTTCTGTCACCTGGAGAAGCAGCACTGCACCAAGATGACGGAGCTGCTGCGGGAGATTCTTCGTGAGGACGGCAAGGACAAGACTGCAGAGGAGAGCAGCTGGCTCGTGGACACCGAGGTCACGCGTGACCCAGGCGAGGGCCCCAGCGCGAGCGGCCAGGCCAGGCTAGCTGCAGCTGCTGTGTCGGCGGTCGTCATGATGGGCCTGGCAAGGGTGGCGCGTGTGCATGGATGGCACCCTGGGCTGGGCAGACCCTGGCCACGCAAGAGTGCGGTTCGACCCTTGGGGGTGTAAATGCAACCGTGGCCTCTGCCTTCCATCTGCAGCGCCTCCACCTGGCCTAGAGCCAGTACCGTCCAAGACGCGCCTTGCGAGTCTGGTGGGCAAGCTGATCGGCCAGACCATGGGCACCATCTCTGCCAGCATGTCCCGCGCGACGCTCACGCGGAAGCAGCCGGAACGATCTGTTGGCCAGAAAACCTACGATATTGACGACGAGCTTTCCACCGTTCCGGAGGATGTGGGCGAGGCGGGTGGTGCGGCGTCCGAGGCATCGACAGAGCCAGAGCAAGAGCCAGTGAAACTCATGTTGGACGAATGGTGCATGGAAGGCGCGGAGAGGAGGGCTTGGGAGGCGACCCTGGGCAAGTACCGCGACGTTTTCAAGAAGATGAGGCGGAAGAAGGGCCCCACGCAGGTCAAGATTATCCTGCCGCCCAACTACCACGGCGACATGGATAGGCTGTTGGAGGACATTGACGACCAGGGGCTGAGCCAGGGGACGGACCCCAGCGACTCGTTCAGGGAGTACTTGATCCGAGAGGCCCCTCCGCAAGGCTTCGAGGGAGAAAACAAGGTGGCCTTCCTGGCCCAGGAGCAGATCAAGGGTTACCGCACCGTGACGCGGAAGGCTGCAGATGGGAGCACCGTGGAACACGCCGAGAAGTCCGACTTCCCAATCGTCGTGCTGAAGGAGTACAAGGTGCGGGCGGAGGGCGGGTGGCATGCATACGGCAGCAGCAGCCGTTGCCCAAGCGTGGTGTGACGGCACAGCCGTGCACCCCCTTGCTTTGAGTGCAGACGTTCGGGAGGGGCGAGCACAGCTTCGACAGGTACAACAAGGAGCTACAGGCATGCGGCGTCGCTGCTCTCCTGGCCCAGCTCTTCAACGAGCGGGTGAAAGAGGTAAGGGCGCTTTTGCACGTGCTCTGCGCAGCTCAGCTGGGGTGAAAAGGCGAGAGGTGCAATATCTGGCCCATGAGGCACCTGCCTCATGCCCGGCCGCAGGTCAAGGATCGGCTGACGGTCGCGCCCAAGACGCTGAGCTACCTGGAGACGGGGCTGGTGTCGTACCAGGGCTTCCCCGCAGGGAAGACCAAGCAGGGGCCCAGCAAGCAGCCCGTGCAGATCTACCGCCTACAGGAGCCGCTGGTGCTGGGCAAGTTCATCAAGTGGTCGTCCAACGCTGGTGAGGCCCTGGCCGCAGTGCGTGCGCTCCATCAGCAGAGTGCCACGATTCGTGACGCTAGTGAAGGCTGCGTCAGGCACGGGTTTGGTGCATGCTGTGGCTGCAGCCCATGCATCGTGCCGCGATGAGAGTTTGCCCCCAACCCCGCACCTAACAGGATACGTGAACATGGAGGAATGGGACGAGATCGCGCACGCCTTCACCCACTGGACCTACCAGGCCACCGAGGGCCGGCTGATGGTCACGGACGTGCAGGGCGTGCGCGTCGGCAAGGCGGCCATCAAGCTGACGGATCCACAGATCCACTGCGTGCACCCGGAGCTCTTCACGCACGAGACGAGCAGCTTCGGGAGGGTGGGCATGCTCAAGTTCTTCCAGAACCACCAGTGCGGGGACACATGCAAGGCCCTTGGCCTCAGCGACGCTCTGGAGGAGTTGGAGAGGCTGCGCGGGGAGCTGGACGGGCTGCAGGAGGAGGACGTGGTTGAGGTGACGGAGCAGCAGGGAGTTTAGGCCGAGGTGGCGAGGCCCTAGGAGGTGCAGGGGAGGTGGAGTGGAGGTGGCGAGGCCGTGGGAGGCGTGCCGGAGGAGGCAAGGGACAAGAGGGTGGCCAGCTGACCCACTTTGCATAGAGCGTGGAGGGTGATGCAGCAGGGAAGGAGAGCCTTTGCGAGGATGAAGCTGTAGCGACGTGCCGGCCATGAACGTAGGTAATCGGTTCCGGGTCTGCTAGCGGTGTATCGGGTGGCGCTGATCTTTCAACCGCGAGACCCACGCGAGCATGCATGTCCGGGTGTCAACAGCCACACTGTGACTGTGCTCGGGGCACTGGCGACTCCCAGCGCCACCAGTCCCACCACCGCGCCCAGCCAAGCCGCCAGCTGGAGGTACCACGGAGCCCCGGCCCACCTGCAGCCGCGCTATGCAGCAGCTAGGCTGTCGCCCTCCCCGATGTCCCTCAACCGGACAGACTCTTTGGGAACACGCTTCACCGGGGTAGAGGCTTGTGGGGCAGTGTGAGGTAACGTCGATGGGGCGCAACAGCAGCATGATCGTCGTGATCTGCAAGCTCGAGGCATGCTCCACCCTCGACGCCCCCCTGCCTTCCTGCCTGCCCCAAAGCTTTGCTTCGTTCGATGCCAGTCTCGTACAACCACGGCCTTCAATCGAATGGGAGAAGGATCTCTCCGTGGTCGAGTGGGGCTAGGTCCATGCGAGCCGCCGGAAAGCTCTATGGCCCCGAAAGAGAACAGAAACATGACTGACGGGATCAAAAGGCATGCAGATCACGGTCGCCTAGTCACGCAGCCGATATGGCATTGCGCGCAGCGGTGGCCGAGGTCACGGGCAACGCGTCGCAGAAACTCGGGACGCCGCTGCATCCTGCTGCCAAAAGGAGGCGCGGGCGTCACGGGACTTGGGAGGGGCGCGTTGAGTAACTATGCTTTGGGGCGGGGGTTGGGAGCTTAAACGCTGACACGGGCAGGAGGGCCGAGAGATGGGATGGGTGTCTGAAGGGGTCACTGGAAAGGTGGGCGGTATGGTCTCCTACGCGGATGCAACGGGTAGGGGTGCACAGGGCGTGGGGTGTGCTGAGGGCGCGCGTACACGGGAGGGCGCAATGCACAGGGTCGCCGCTTGGGTCATCACGCGCGTATGCACTGTATGAACGTGTGTGCCATCCCGACTAGGACTGGTCGGCGACACGCGGCAGTCGTGCGTTGAGCAGACGCTGAGACATGGCAGCGAGAGTCTTTGTGTGTGTCTTGGCCGGACTGGCACGCGTCGGTCGGCACTACACGCGAGACTCAGGCGCCCTCCGAGGCGTTGCCGTCGACGGAGCGCCGGAGAGCGGTGGACGAGGCGGTGGGCGTCAGAGTCGGGACGGAGGTGGCGGCCGTGGCGACGGCGCCCGAGGTGTAGGCCGACACAAGGCGAGCCAGGGACTTGTCGAGGCCGTAGGCAACGAACGTCTCCATGAGACCCTTGCCTGCGGATGGAACCCATCGGGATGTGTTGATTTCACCCGTAGCATGACCTGCTGTCACCTGTATGACATGTAACACTCTATTGGCACTAACATGTGTCAGAAGCATACACCCATCGCCACCAGTCACTAGCCTTTCACGTCGATCGTCTCCCTCTCGAGTGTCTCGTGGATCTCCGGGGGCAGCGCCGCTGCCGTCTGTGCCGTCATGCGAATGTGGTTGGAGCGCGAGTTGCTCTCCATCCGCGCCGCCACGTTCTGCAGAGGCGGGGGTGAGGGTGACGGTGAGGATGCGGGTGGTGCAACTGGGGTTTCGTGAGTGTCTCCATACCCACTCAACCCATCTCCGCCACTCAGGTGCTTGTCCCCACACAGCGTCGGCAGCCATCCCTGCCCACTCACCAGCGTGTCGCCGCAGAGCGTCAGGAGCGTGCGCTTGACGCCGATGACACCCCCCGCGACCGGCCCTGTGTGGATGCCCACTCGGATCTCGATGGGCCCTGAACCGTCCGCCTTGTCGACCTGGCATGCGCTGGCGACCATGGCCATCGCGATGCGCAGGGCCAGCAGCTCGTGCGCTGGCTGGGGCTGGTGGAGGTTTACGGCCACCACGTACGCGTCGCCTACCGTCTCGTACTGCGGGGTCGACTCAGTTCCACATGGTTGGATTGCATGGAGCACAGATGTAAACCGCACGGTCGTTGCCTTGGTTGCGGTGGCATGCAAACGGCTGCTCGCCTTGTAGGCTCCTAGTGCCTCGACCATGGCGTCCAGTTTGGAGAAGTAGGTGTGGAGCATCGACAGCACGTTCAGGGGCGCGCTGCGGCTCGACATGTCCGTGTACGACACGACGTCGCTGCGAGGTAACGAAAGCGTCATCGTCATGGGCATTACTGACAACAAGTCGCATGCGCCCTCCCCTCTCCCACCCACTTGCCTGAACACCATGGTGACCTCCTCGTACTCCCGGAAGTACACCAGCGACTGCCCGGGCGGCCCCAGGTGGCCCTGCCGCCGCGCACGCGCCGCCGCCGCCCGCGCTGCGTGGCCCCCCACAGACGTCCCCTCCGACCGAGCCAGGGGACTGCTCGCGCGAACGTGATCCTCCGCAGTCGCGCGGCGGAGGCCCTTGACCCGCCCGATCGACGTGCCCTCCTCTGCCGTCTCTGGGGCACCGCTGACGATGCCGCGGGTAGTGACCCTGTCCGTGGGAGTGCCAGCACTGCCGGCCCCACCGGAGCCGTCCAGCGACCGCCGGCCGGACCGAGACTTGCCGGCGAGGCTGCTGTGGACGGAGGCGAGGAAGCCCCCGAGGGATGCGCGGGCGCGTGTGTCGGTGCGCGCTTCGGTGTTGCCGGGGGCAATGCGGCGGTGCTGGGAGGGGCCCCTGGAGGGGAACGGTCGATGCCGGGGCTCGTGAATGGGCGAGGACGCGACGGGCTGGATGGACACGGGGGCGACGTGGGTGGAGGGGGACTCGAGGCCGCCGGCGTTGAGGTTGGCCTTCCGCCACTCCATGCGCATGGCGGCAAACACAGTGCTGCTGGCCTGGACCGCATTGCCTGTGCAAAGGGAGTGGGGTCGGTGGGAGTCACATCAGCATGCAACGCAGCATGTCGAGTTGCGGTGACAAGCGCCCGGCAGCGCTGGTGCCCCGCCCGCTCACTTCGCATGCTGGTGCCCTCGGGTGACATCACGGATCGAATCTTGCCAAAGGTGGGGCTGGCAAGGCCAATGTGGGACGGGTCCTGCGGGGAGGGCGAGATGCACTCAGGTGACCTTCAGTCAGGACGTCGACGGACGCAAGCAGTTCCATGGCATGGATTGGAATCACAGGGCGGGAAGTGGAATTTTTCTGCTGCCTGGAGTACTCGTGCATGCCTCCTGCCCTCACCGCGACTACTGGCCCCGGCGCGGGAGCCACCCTCTTGGCATCTGTGACGGGCCGGGCGTTGCGAATCAGCGCGTCGGCCACGTCGCGCGGCACGATGTTCTGGATCACAGAGTCACGGAACTTGATCGAATCTGCGGGACAGGAGAAGGGCGGGGCCGTTCTCTCTTTGGTTTGGGTGGGCAGCGAGCTCGTTTGGCATGTCACGCCACCCGAGCCCCATGTGCATGCAGCGCCTCACCGGCAGCCGCCTTTCGCTGTGCGGCCCAGAGTAGCGCGAGCAGCAGTGCCCAGGCGGCACGCACGCGGATCTCGGTGCCAGACACGAGCGCGACCGCCAGCGTCACCAGCCCCACCACCGCGCCTAGCCAAGCCACCACGTACGTGACCAGCCCCCTCGCCGTGCACACCCGCACGGCAGCGTCGCGTACGTCGCAGATCCAGAGCCCAGCGCCTACCATCGCGTCCCACAGGGCCCCGGCCCACGTGCGGCCGCGGAGCGCGGCAGCCATGCTGTCGACATCCCGGAGGTCCCTCGGCCGCGCGACGCTGGGGTCCAAGACGGGCAGGGCTTTCCGGGACGGTCCCGAAGAGCGACTGGGGTCCCCTGCGCCCAGCACGGCGTCGCCTACACCCAAGACACGCGCCCCGGTCAGCGACACGACAGCGCAGAGTGCGGCGGAGGATGCGAGGGCGGCCCAGGGGACTGGAAAGTGCGTAGCGAGCCTGGCGGAGTTCCAGATGGTGGGGTCGGCGCCGAGGGAGAGGAGGGAGGCGGCCCCAGTGGCAGCGGCGATGATGCGGAGGGCGGGGGACTGTGCGGTGGTGAGGGCGGTCAGGATGCCAATGCCCAGGGCCAAGCTGCGTAGAGGGTGAAGGAAGGGGTGGTAATTGGATGTTTTGACGACGAAAGGGGTGGCCAGGGTCTGGCTTTCGTGGTGTTTGCTGAGGCAATACACACCTGGCGACGTCGGCGGCCTCCAGTTGCGCGCCGGCGCTGGCCAGGACGCCCGCGCTGGGGACGAGGGTGAGGGGCGACACGGCAGAGGCAAGCGGTAGGAGGAAGGAGAGGTCGAAGGGGGCGGAGAGAATGTGGAGAATGGGGATGAGGACGGTGGCGGATGCGAGGATGGCGAGGGTCGTGAGGGAAAGGCCTTGGGCAGCGCGGCAGGGGACCGTGGACGAGACCTGCGGGGTGGATGGCGGAAACGTCGACGTTTCATCGTGCGTGGTTGCGGTGCCGCTTGTGTGCTTGCGAGAATCAGACCTTTCAGACGTTACGCAAACAAAGGAGTTGGTGAGCAAACAGGGCAGCATTCCGACATCGCAGGGTATGGACCGTGCAAACCCACGCACCGGCGCAAAGACGTCGTCCCATGAGTGCGAGTCGCTCCGGCAGAGCCGCAGGCTGACCGCGTGGTGCCAGAACGCGGTGGCGACGAGGAGGCCGGCGGAGAGTACCGACACGGAGAAGGGGTGCTCGAACGTCACCGACGTGGCCTCGCGCAGAAAGTGGGCTCTGCAGGTCAGCATATAGCAGGCAGTTCGTGATGACAAAACCACGACCACCGTGCCGAGTCCGCGGTAATGCGAGGGCCCTTACCGTGCTTTGGACAGGCGTTCCCCGACGGCCTGCATCAGCGACGACCCCGAGCTGTCCTGGCGCCTCTGGTCCTGGAGAGCCTGGGGGAAAGGGAGGCAGACGCAGGGACAAGATGACGCCTCTTCACGAATGCCGTCATCCCTATCACAGCGGGTAAGGCTAAGGGTAGCAGTGTATACAGCACCAGCTCAGGACCAAGAGAGTACTACAGCCATGCACGCTCATGCTCACCAGGGTCCCCAGCACATCGTCGTCCTTCGACCACCGCATGCCACGCCGCACGGCCTGCGTGGGAGGGAATGCTTTGCAGTTGATTCCTGCACGACCACGCTCGATACGGCCACCACCGCCACAGCCACGCCGTCGCATGCCTCTCACTTTGAAGGTGCTGGACTGCCCTTCCCGGCGCGAGTTCCTCGCGAGGCCGGGGATGGGGCCCGGGGCAGAGCCGCCCACCAGGTGCGTCGTGTGCGGATGCGTATGTATGTGCCCATGCCGGCCATCCACGCTCGGATCGCCCGGCCGTGTGCGTGATCCCCCCGCTAAGTCATGCACGCGAGGCAGGGACGAGTCATGGCCGGGCCATGGAGGCCCCGCGCAGTCCCGGTGGCGTGACGCGGACGAGGCGTGGTGGGTCTGTAGCTGGGCGGCCTGGCTGGCGAGGGACCCGGCGGCGCGCAGGGACCCCTCCGCCTGGCGCGACGGGTGCAGGGATCCGTCGGAGGGGTGCGCCGAGGACCCGTGCGTCCCCACGTGCGTCCCTGGGCTGCCGTGCCGACTGGCGCTCTGGCGCGGCGATACGATGATCATGCGGCCCACGGGGTTGGGGACGTCCCGCGCAGAGAGGAGCGTGCCGGGGGGGCGTCCCGCGATGGCCGGCGTGGGCCATGCGGGGCTGCGAGCAGCGGGGCGGTGCAAGAGGTGTTCCTCGATGCGAGAACACCGCGAGCGGCCGGGCTGAGGATGACGAGGCACGACGCCTCCGTGGAATGTTCTTTCCCGAGCCGTACCTGACAAGCGGGTCTGAGCTATCAGCGCGGCGCTAGCACAGCACGTGGCGAGTCGCACCTGGGCGAAGCGGCGCCAGGGAGCGTGCGGATGGTCACGAGGGTTCCAGCATCGGCAGGGGCTGCTTTGACCTGCAGGGTCGACGGAAGCATACGTTCTCTGTGTTCTCTGCTTAGGGCCAGCGCATGCGTGAGGCAGGGAGCAAAAGCGCACCTCGTCATTGGCAGCATCATTAACGTCCTCGGAGCTGCGCGCCGCCTCGCGGCTGAGGTTGCCTCGGCCGCTGTGGGCGAGGATGCAGGGCGTGGCAGTGATGTGTGCGGGTGCAGCGTGGAACGCGCGAAGGGCGCGAGATGCGCAGGTGCACGCGCATCGCACGTGACGAGAACAAGTCTTTTGAGGTGTCACGCGCACAATCGGTCATAGATATCGGTCGCGCGAGCGGGCTGCGGCCGCGCCTCGTCAGGCGTCTGCGGCTGGCGGGACAGGCGGCGAGGGGGCCTGGGGGACGCAGCACACCTTCCGGATCTTGAGAGGGACAAAGTGCCCTCCATAGATGGTCCAGGGAGGCATGAAAGCTCCATCCCGCCCGGGAAGCTCGACGACATCGAACTGGAGCGTGCCCCTGCTTCGGCGCAAGCGCTGAGGGGCCAAATGTGCTACTTGCACCCCAAAAAGCCACCAGGTAACGCGCGAGGCCAGCCTTTTTGGTGGGGGCCAACCCCCCACGTGACCCACGTGGTGTGACAACTGGCGCCGTCAAGGCGCCCGAGCAAACGTATGTTACATGTGTTGCAGCCCCGCCGATGTGTTCGCACTCAGCGAGCTGGCAGCGTCGGTTGGTTCTTGCCAGAAAACGTCAACGACGCTGCGGTTCCCCGGTTGCTTCCTGCGAGATATATCGAACTATGCTAGCCGCTGGACAGCCGCAATGTCGAGCACCAAGCCAAGATGGGGAGTGGGCTCGTGTGCAGCACATGCCACCTTTTCCAGGGCGCGTGCCTCGCGCGCGCCGCGATATGCCGCCGCTGGACATCAGAGAGACGCCCGCGTTGAAGAGCTAAGAAAGCGCATGCGACATCTCCGCAGCGAAGACTGCAGCGAGCCGAGAGAGCAACGCTTGCGCTTTGCATTGCGCTGCACTACGCGTCCTCTCCAAGGCATCCCGTAGCGCATTGCAGGCCCTCTTGCATTCTCCAAACTCTCTTCAGTACACTGGCATTAAAGCACTGCCGCAAGCGGGGCTGCAGGGGCGAGAGGCCGTGGGTGGGTGGCCTTCGCTGCTGCGACGGCGCAGCCGCCCATCAGGGCCCTGAATGGGCCGCGCACGGCCTATGATTCGTTCTTGAAAGTTCCACAAGACGACGGCGCCCCTATGCGGGCCCGTTCGTCCCCGGCCGCGGCTGAGACCCGCGTTGCTGTCCTGGCCTGACACAATCAGACCCCCGCAGCCTCTCCCATCGCGCCGCAGAATAACCCATGTACACCGGGGTGTCACGCGAAGCAAGACGCGCGCCGCCAGAAGACGGGGACGTCGAGGACGTGCCGCTTGTCGATCGCGGTGGGTCGTCGGGGTCGGATGAGGACGTGGAAGCGCCGTCGGCCGGCCAGCGGGGCTGGCCATCGACGAGCGGAATTGACGGGACTTCCTGGGGCGATCGCACCGGCCGCAAGGACGCTTCGTCGTCGTCGTCGTCCGCCACCCTCTCCACGGACGGGCCGGCCAAAGGCGGGTGCGCCGGGGCCGAAGCGGCGCTCCCGGTGGCGTGGCGCGGCAGGCGTCGCGCGGACGATGTCCTGACGCTGCACGAGGCGAGCGCCTCGGTTCCCGTGTCGCTGGGCGGGGGTTTGTGGAAACAGCTGCGAGGTTACCTCGGCATCGGTGTGGTCGTCAGTGTGGGTTATATGGACCCAGGCAATTGGGCGTCGGACCTGGGCTCCGGATCCCGCTTTGGTTACGCGCTGCTGTTCGTGGTCCTCCTTTCCAGTCTGGCAGCCATGGTGAGCCTTGCGCTTGCTCCTTTGCTCTCAGCTGTGTATCTGTGCACCGTCCCCAACCTGCAGCTCGTGGATGGTGGGCGACCACACGCCAACCTATCCGTCTCGCCCGCAGCTGCTCCAGCACCTGGCGCTCAAGGTTGGCGTCGTGGCCGAGCGCGACCTGGCACGCGCGTGCCGGGACGCCTACGGCACTGCGGTATCCCGGGTCATGTGGGGTGAGCAGCTGCATGTTCACAGAATTCCCACCGTGCAGTGAGCGGCCAACTTACTCACCACCTCACACCTGCCTCCCCACCCTCTCTACGCTCCGCAGTGGCGGCCGAGCTGGCCATCGTCGCCACGGACCTGGCCGAGGTCATCGGGTCAGCCGTGGCGCTGAACCTGCTCACCGGCATGCCCATATGGGCCGGCGTGCTGCTCACGTCGGCCGACGTTGTGCTCCTCCTGGCGCTGGGGGGCCGCAGCCCCCGCATCCTCGAGGGCCTCAGTGAGCGGCACGCGCATTCGCATTCACTTCACGTTTGCATCGATGACGCAGTTGCACTGCTGTGGATAGGAATCTACAGACCGCCCAGTCGCACCAAGCCATCCTCCCTGCCTTGCCCCAGTCGTTCTGCTCACCGCCGTCATTGCCGGCGCCTTTGTCTTCAACGTCTGTGTGGCGTCGCCGGACTGGGGCCTCGTCGCGCGGGGGCTCCTCCCGAGGTGCGGCGCCGCAGCGATGCTCTTTGCTTTGCATCGCCGCTCCTCTCGTTGGATTGCTTTTCGACAGCATTGGGGTGCACACACGCACATTCGGTGCGTTCGGTATCCCATGCAACTCGCTTCTCACCCGTACACGTCCCTCGGTGCCTCGCAGCAAGGTGCTGTTCACGGACGTGGATGCGATGCTCCTCGGCGTCAGCATCCTCGGCGCCGTCGTCATGCCCCACAGCCTCTACCTCCACTCGTCCCTCATCCAGGTCAGGGACTACAGGACCACGAAATGCCTGCCGTGTGCCTGCGTCTGTATCTGCAGTGTGCATCCGCACACGCTGCAACACAGTTGACTGCACTGCACCTCGTTGTGCACCTCGCTGACGCCCTCGCAATTGCTCCTCCCCCAGACGCGCGCCTACCCACGGTCGGAGGAGGGCAAGCGCCACGCCGTGCGCTACGGGACGATCGACAGCAACGTCGCGCTCACGATGGCGCTGGGGGTCAACGCAGGCATCCTCGTGGTCGCGGCCACGGCCTTCCACTATCGAACGGACAACCCAACCGTGGCAGGTGGGGCGGCAGGGTTGGCGACGGCAGCATGTGCGGCGGCTGGGCAGGGGTAGCGCCCCATGCGAAGGCTGCTGTGGTGGCAACATGGCTTCGGTTGTTAGGAATGCGTTGCATAGCATGGTCGGTATCAAGACAGTTGCAAAAGAGCCAAGAGCGTTCTCTTCTTTTCTCTGCAGGCATCGAGGACGCGTACCGTCTGCTGGACCCGGCCCTGGGCAGCCGCATGGCCTCGACCGTGTTTGCCATTGCGCTGCTGGCGAGCGGGCAGAACAGCACCATCACGGGCACGCTCAGCGGGCAGATCGTGATGGAGGGGTTCGTGAACCTGCGGGTGAGACCCGAGTCTGTCGAGGCACATGTGCAGGGCCTTGGACAGGCGACGACCTGTGGCCCGCCCATTGCGCTTTCGTGCTTCAGCTTCCTCACAGCGACGCGTTTACGCGCCCTTAACGACCGCAGGTGGCGCCCTGGGTGCGGAGGGTAGTGACGCGGCTGCTGGCCATCGTCCCGGCGGCTCTCACGGCGGGGCTGGCAGGCAACCAAGCCGTCAACATGCTCCTGGGTGAGTCGCGGGGCCTGTGCCGATGTCACAGACATCCTTGTTACCAGAGAGGGCCGTGACTGCATGCCAGGACTGGCTTGGCTCCTGACGACCCACGCCTTCGCCTCACCGTACCCGTCGCCCTCGCCCTCCCTCCGCAGTCCTCAGCCAGGTCTTCCTCTCCCTCACCCTCCCCTTCGCTGTGGTGCCCCTCTGCCACTTCACCGGCAGCGCCAAGCACATGGGCGCAATGCGCAACAGCCTGTTCGTGTCTGCCGTCGCCTGGTTCACGGCCATCGTCATCCTCGCTCTCAACATCTTCCTCATCGTCCTGTCCGTGCGCGGATGACGAGGCGTTGGCGCAAGGAGGGAAGGGCCGGCGCACATCCTGCCGTTTTCCCGATCACACTGGCCAGCGATCGGGTGGGGTCTTCCCCGCCAGCCCGAGCACGTAGGGCCCACCGCAGCCTGCGCCGCCGCACTCCGCGTTTTCTTGCGTCGAGGCTTTTTCCTCGGGGCGCCCCCTCCCAGGCTGAGACCTCCCGAGCCGGTGAGCGATGCATGGCACCAAAGGCGACGGGCGCTTTTCGGGACAGGCCCTGTATTCCATAGAACAGTCATTTTTGATAGAATTACGGACCGTTGGCTAGAGCGGCTCGAGGACCCCTCGCAACGGCGCCCCGGACCCTTGATGAATCTTTACTCGCCCCCGCCACCGACGCCGCCCCCTCGGGGTCATCGCGTCGCAGTCGAGTGAAAGAGAGCGAATGTGTTCGAAGGGCAATCCTAGCGTGGCGGCCCGTGAACGCTGGCGCGCGGGGTACAGTACCGATGAAACCCACCGTGTGCTGACCACCTGCGCCCGACTCCGCCCGACGCTCCTCGTCCCCAGGGTCGCTGCAGCTCGGAGATGTCAGCCATGGGAGGTCCCACGACGTCTCGGGACCGCGTCCCGGATGGGGGGGAAGCGGAGGACGCTGGCCCGAGGCCCGAGGCCCTTGCGACGGCCGATTCCGGGACAGAGCCGCTTCTGCCGATCGCATGGCGCATGAAGAACCGCCCAGGGGAGGTTCGCGTGCTTGCCGACAGCTACACCAACGTCTCCGTGAGCTCGAGTGGAAAGTGCGTGCCCGCTGCGCTCCGTCGCCGCGTGCGCTGCAGCTTCCTCGATCCGCCTTCGCTTCTGTTGCGGCGTCTGTGTGCCTGAGCATGGCCAGACGGCATCTCGCGCAGGCGTGGAGCGAGCGCTTGCTACCGTCGCTTCCCCGCAGCTTCTTTCGCCACATGCGGAGCTTCTTCGGCGTCGGATTCATGGTCTCCGTGGGATACATGGACCCAGGGAATTGGGCGGCGGACCTGGGAGCCGGCAGCCAGTTCGGCTATGCGCTGCTCTTCGCCGTGCTCCTCTCGAGCATTTGCGCCATGGTGAGCGCTGCGCTGGGCTCCGGTGGCGGCCGCAGATACAGTGCTGGTTACATCGCTGCGAATCCCTCAGCCCTGCCCCCGCAAGCGGGAGGCCACACCCACCGCCCCCATGCAGCCTGCGCTCTCAGTCCCGGCAACTCAGCTTGGCTGTCTCAATCCAATCACACTTCCTCCGGCCCCGTCGTCGCCCGCAGTTCCTGCAATACCTGACCCTGAAGCTGGGCGTCGCCACCGAGCGTGATCTGGCCCGTGCCTGCCGTGACGCGTACCCGGAGTGGCTGTCCCGGTGCATGTGGGGTGAGGACGGTGCACGAAACGTGCTTCGCCACGTCACCCAATTCACTTGCCTTCTAACCCTCCTTTGCATTTGGCAAATGCAGCCAGTGGCTGGGTCCAACTTACTCACCACCTCACGCCTGCCACCACCCACTGATCACCTCAAACCTGCCTCCCCACCCTCTCTACGCTCCACAGTGGCGGCCGAGCTGGCCATCGTAGCCACGGACCTGGCCGAGGTCATCGGGTCAGCCGTGGCGCTGAACCTGCTCACCGGCATGCCCATATGGGCTGGGGTGCTGGTCACGGCTGCCGACGTCCTTGTACTCTTGGCCGTGGGGGGGAAGAGCCTGATGTTTTTGGAAGGCATTGGTGAGCGGGGATGGGGGTTTTGCATTCGTGACTAGGGGATGGATGCGGTATGATACGCGGTCCACAGGTTAATTGCAATGGTAGGTGGATACCGATGAGTGTAGTAATCCGTACGGTTCTTGGCAACCATGAACGAGCTTCCTCGCAAGCCCTGTTCCCCTCTCTGCTCCCCGCAGTGGCCGCGCTGACGCTGACCATCGCCGGCTGCTTTGCCTACACCATCGCCGCCGCCAAGCCCAGCTGGCGGGAAGTGGGGATCGGCCTCTTGCCCGGGTGAGGATGGGCATTGACTCAATTTGATAGAATCAACACTCCGCACAGTGGCTGGCCTGCTCCGCACCCCTCGCTCGCATGCTCCCAGCATGTGCATCCGCTGGCCTGCTCACTGCCACTGCCCACACGCGCGCTGCAACCACCTCAGCCCCCTTGTTTCCCCTGTATTCGCAGCAAGGTCCTCTTCACCAACCCCGAGGCCCTCACCCTGGCGGTCGGCATCCTCGGCGCCACCGTCATGCCCCACAACCTCTTCATGCACTCGGCCACCATCCAGGCGAGCAGGGGTGGGGAGCAGCAAAGCAAGGCAGCTGACAGTGTCCGAGTATGGATGTGGTTAAGAGCGTGGCTACCAATCGTGCTATGCTACTTTGGGTGCTACTACTGGTGCCCGATTGCACTCACCCACGCCTCACCTCTCCCTGTCTTCACTCAGACGCACCCCCACCACGCCCTCATCTCACTCTCCCTCACCCTCCCCTCCCACAGACCCGCGACTACCCGCGATCGGAGGAGGGCAAGCGCCGCGCCATCCGCTACGGCGGCTGGGACTCCAACCTGAGCCTCCTGCTGGCCTTCTTCGTCAACGCCGCCATCCTCGTCGTCTCCGGCGCCGCCTTCCACGGCCCGGACCGCCCCTCCGTTTCTGGCATCACCGACGCCTACCAGCTGCTGGACCCGGCCCTGGGCAGCCGCGTGGCCTCGACCGTCTTTGCGGTCGCGCTCCTGGCGAGCGGGCAGAACAGCACCATCACGGGCACGCTCAGCGGGCAGATCGTCATGGAGGGGTTCACGTCGTACCAGGTCAAGCCCTGGATACGGCGGCTGGCCACCCGTATGCTCGCCGTCGTGCCCGCTGCCCTGGTGGCCGCCCTCGCGGGGCCCTCGGGCATCAACACCATGCTCGGTGAGACATAGGAGGGCTTAGGGTAGATGCTTAGTTACTGTGTGGGTGAAGGAGACGTGCTTGGTCACGGTGTGCATGCCAGATGTGCACGGGTGCATGCCATGACATTACCGACCCCGGTCCCCCACCACTGCCGCGCCCTCTCTCACCACTCCGTCACCCTCCACTGCCCGCAGTGTTCAGTCAAGTCTTCCTCTCCCTCACCCTCCCCGTGGCCGTCCTGCCCCTCTGCCACTTCACGGGAAGCACCGCTTACATGGGTCCCTGGCGCAACCACCCCGCCACCACCGCCCTCGCATGGACCGTCGCCATCATCATCCTCGCCCTCAACGTCTTTTTGCTCGTCCAAGTGCCCGCAAGCCTCGCGGGGGACTAACAGGGATTGAACGAGGGACCTTTGCAGTTCCCCAACATGCTTTTGGGTTGACACGGTCACCAGTGCCCTATGCTCCTCTTTAGATTGGCCCTGCGGGGCCCCGGACAACACAGCGCAGCCGCGGAGGCTGGCAATAGTGGCTTTGCCAAGCATTTAACAACGTAATACGACACGGTGCAGCTGCTGTCATGGTGTGCTTTCAGAGAGTTACTGGCCAAGGTGCAACGCAAGTAGCGAGTGCGACACCCGTCCAGTCCCAGAACAGTGACTAGTGGCTCTGATGATGAAGACACAAGTAATCAGCGACTATTCGCACTGATCTTCATAGCACATCTCACTCCTCGTCGCTGTCGTCGCTCCCCGATTGGATCTCTGGCAATGAGACGTCGTCGTCATCGTTATCACCGGCATCACGACCTCTCACTGCCACCGTCGGCAAACCCGCGTGCGTTCCCTCCACGCGACCCTCCCTGCGACACCCAAGCACACGCACTCAGTCAAACAAACGGTCCATAGCCTGACATGAGTGGCGTGACCATGCAAGTCACATTTAAACTGCGCCACTGCATCCCGCTCCATCATCCTCATCCCCATTGCTGCCCAACTCACCCGCTGCCACCCCCACCCGATGCCTGCGCGGTGCCACCCCTCTCTGCGCCCGCCATCGCCTGTGGCCCTGCAACCCTGCCAACCCCCATCGCCTGCGCCATCCGCGACATGTGAGAGTCCGCATCCTTCTTCTCACTCGCATTCACCACCGCCGCCGCACTCGCTCCCTGTCCATGCCCACTCCCAGACTCGACCGCTCGCCCTCCCTCTCCCCTTCGCTCCTCCACCCCCTCCCCGTTCCCCGCCGTCACCGCCCGCCTCTTCAACTCCCTTTGCAACCCCTCATCCCCATCTCCACCCATTGCTGCCGCCGCTGCCCTGTCTGTGCCTCCCGCCCCATTGGTCTGTGCCGCACCCCAGCTCCCCAGAAGCCCACCGTTCGAATCCCACTGATGTGCCCCGAAAGCGGCGCCGTTACTTGTACTTGCCACGCCCTGCGCGGCCGCACCCGCTGCGCCCCCCCGGGCACCATCAGCCGACGCAAAAGCGCCACGACCGTCGGCGGCAGGATTTGAACCCACGCCGGCCCCACCACCCTCCGCGACACGCACATCACCCGCACCCGTGCTTGCACCCACAAGCCGGAACACGGGGGCCACTGGCGCCCCTCTGACGCCCGCACTTGCGTGCCAGAAACGCGGTGCAGGGAGCGAGGGAGCGTCCGCAGCGCCAGCGACGTAGGCGCCGGAGCGAGCCCGGGACCCTCCCGCGCCGCCATAGGGACCCGGCATGGGGCTGGCGCGCGGGTGCAGGAGGGCTTCCAGCGATGACAGGGCTGCGAGTGATGCAAGGATGGGAACTGTCAATGATGGGTGTGGGTGGTTGACATGGAGCTTCGTGAGATGACATGACTGAGTCTCACCGGACTGACAGAGGCTGCGGGTGTGGGGCAGCCGGGATCGAAGGCCCGATCGGAAGAGTGACGTGGCGATGGGGAGGAAAGGCGGCCGGTGTCCGTTGGGGGACAGAATGGAGGTGAGCAGGGCGCGGAGGGCGGCGTGGTGCAGTTGACCTGAGCGAGGGTTGAGAGGGGGTGCTAAGTCAGTATCACGCGTGTGGGACTGACCGAACTGCCCCGCAAGTTTGATGGGAATCACCCTCAGGCGTCCATGACACGTGACTGACCCTACCAGCATCACAAATACCCCCTTTCCAATCACGCAGCACGCAGCATTGCTCACCGAGGTCCTCCACCCCCGCATGCGACCCCGCGCGAGCCGAGGCGCCCAACGCTGCCCCCGTGGCCCTCGCCGCCAACGCCACCACCGCGTCCGCCTCCGCCCGCGTGCTGCCGGGCATCCCCGCGCCCCCCGCAGCCAGCACCGCCTCGACCATCGCAAGTGCCACACACTGCGCGTCGGTCGCATCCCTCGCACGCCCCGACCCCATCGCCTCCATAGCCTCCGCCTCCGCCAGCGCCTCCGCAGACCCCTCAGCCAGCTCCAGACCCGTCACCGGCGCGTCCCCCGCTCCCTTGCGCTTCCGGGACGGCCCCGGCGATTTGCCGGTCGCGCCCACACCCGCCGACCCGAAAGCGGGTGCGGGTGCAAAGAGCTCCACGCGTGCCGCACCCATCGCGGCCGCGGCGACGCGCGCGGCGGCCACCGGCCCGGCGCAGGCCGCGAGGCTGGCCGCGAGGGCGTAGATGGCGCGGCGGAGGGTCGGGTGGGGTGCGGCGGGGGGCACGAGGGGCCCCTCGCAAGCAGCGATGGCGGACAGCGCCGCGGCGCAGAGGGCGGTGAGCGGCGCGTGGATGGTTGCGGCGGCGGCGGCGGCGAGGGGCAGGGCGTCCGCGACGAGGTGGGTGGCAGCGGCCGAAAGACGAGGGAGGGCGGCGGCTGCATCTGGGTCCGAGACGCGCGGGGTGGGCGCCAGGGCGCGCGCGGCCAGGAGAGCGAGAGGTTTGAGTGGCAGCGGGGCCGGGGCGGGTGCGGGGCCTCGGAGGAGGGTGTGGATGACGTGGAGGGCGCCGGCCATGCGGGCGGCGAGCGTGGAGGCGGGGGCGTGTCGAGAGAGGCGGAAGAGGGGCGAGGGGGCATCCAGGTCGGTCCTACGAAGGGAGATGAGAAACAACGAAGTATGAGGAGGCACTGCAAAGGACAGCAAGGCATATTGCAATGGCATGGGTTGGATGGGATGGATGCTTGTCGCAAGGGTGGAGAGAGCTATGGAGAACTACCATCTCGTGCAGCCCGCCTGAGGAAAGCATCGCCGTTTCCGCTGCCCAAGAAGCCTCACCCGTGGCCCAGGCAGGCGCGGGCGGCAGCCGGGGGACCATCGTCGGCCTCCGCGCCCCCAGCCAGCGCATCCCACAGGGAGTGCGCCTCCGCGAAAGCGCGGCAGGCCAGGGCGCTCCACGCCTCGGCACCGCCCCCGGCCAGCGGCAGGGAGCAGAGGCATCGAGACCAGAGCGTGAGGGCGGTGGTGTCAATGGTCTCGATCAATGCGCTGCACGCGCGCGCGACGGCCCCGACGCACGCCGTCTCCGCGCGTGACATGTGGCTTTTCACCACGCCGGGCGAGACGCGCAGAATGTCTGCCAGAAGCTGCGCGGCGGTCGGCGCGGGAGCCTGCGCCTCCGCTGCCAACAGCACGGGCCCCATCGCGCGCGCGCACATCGACGATACCTGCGATGTAGGGACACGACGAGAATCTCTCTGTGCAAATGAAGGCAGTGCGCAGAAATGCGTGTGCCAAGCGACCCCACGCAGGCCAGGGTCCGCACCTCCTTGCGCGCCCCCGGCACATCCATCATGTGCTCCATCCTGCCGACGATGGCCCGCATGGCGCCGCACGCGGAATCGAAAGCGTGCCCCACAGCTTCTTCCTTCATCGCGGACGCAGCCGCGGCGCCCCACGCCGCGTAGTGCGCCAGCAGGCGGTCTGTGCCGCACTGCTCCGCCGTGACCGCCACGAGCTCGGACCCCGCGCGTCGGGCGGCGGAACCCCGCGATGCCGCAAGCTTCTCGATCGCCGTACACCAGGCGTCCGCCGCCGCCCGGGCCGCCGCGTATTCTTTCGCCTGCAGCCCGGCCGGCACTTCGCACAAAAGCTGCCCGCCGGCGATGCAGGCGGCCAGGCGCGCGACATCGATGCCTTCTGCGGGACCGGACAAACTGTCCACTGCTTCCCGCAGCAGAACGGGCCGCGACGCCATCTGGTCTGCCCACGAACGAGCCAACAGGGGCCGTGCGCCTCCCTCTGGCCCGCGAGGAGGATGGGGAGCGGCGAGCGGCACAGGCCTAGCGCTTGACGGCCTAGAGGCAAGCAATCGCCAGGCTAAGTGCAGAAAAGGCGCGCCTCTCGGGGCTCCTGCACACCGCGCGACACGCCAGATGCGCGGTGCCCGCGTGTGTAGACACGGTCTTATTTGGCCAGGCAGTTGTCAAGTCACAAAAGGTCTTGGGTGTAGAAGCACGGCAGCGTCGCGCACATCCGGCAGGGTTCGTTTCCACGTCGCAGTGCTTGGACCAAGCTCTTTCGTTGCTCCCGGCCATCCGCGGAGGCAGACTGGCAGCAGCAATTTGTCTCGCTGGCATCACGTAGTCTGGCACCGCCCCGAGGCTGGCGTGAAGCGGGTTGTGATGGAGTTGCTCGTTGGCCATCAGTTTGTGGCCGCCCCGCGCGCCGCACCTCGGCGGTTCCAGGGGGGAGTGGGTCGCGTTCCGCATGCGCGTACTTATGTAGAGACGCGTCGCGGGGATGTGGGCGCGCGTGCGACGCCAAGTGAGCCGCGCAGGGGGTGGCAGGATGCGGGGACTTGGACGGGCGCAGCTCGCGGCCAAGGGACTCTGGTGTAATCCTAATGCGTTCGAACGCGTCATATATACTAAATGCATGTCTCTACACCATTTCCAGTTGTATAGCCCCTTCCAAAAAGCTCCCTCCTCGCGATGTGTGCAGCGACCCGCAAGCTGCGCGGTTCGGAGGTGGATCCGGAGACGGGCTTCGTCATGACGAAGCGGGCGTATGACAGCGCCTTCTCGACGTTCCGGCAGCCCGGTGCGGATGTTGCGCGCGCGGAGGTGCGGGGGACTCTCCCGGCCTGGTTGCGGGGGTCCTACATCCGCGACGGCCCCGGCATCTTCGACGTGAGTCGCGGGTTTCTTTGCGCATGAAAACATCCTGGCCGGTGCGGCCGTGCCCCTCTCGATGCATGCCCTCGAACCTCCTGCAGGGCATGCTGCATCTGTTCGATGGGTACGGGCTGCTGGTTAAGGTGTCGTTCGACGACCAGGGCGCCGCGTTCCACCACCGGTTCATCGAGTCGGAGGCGTACAAGAGCTACCGGTCCACGGGCAGGATGAAGGCGAGCGGGGCAGGGGGAGCATAGGAGGGCGAGCGGGTTGCGAGTCTCGACAGCACAGCGCACGCTTACGCCTCGTTTCACACGTGACCCTGCGTCCTTGCGTCCTCTGCGACCACAGTGGCGCGAGTTCGGCACGCCGCTGCCACTGGACTCGGCCCTCAGCGCGGCGCAAGAGGTGTTACGCACGCTGGCGGGGGTGGCGGGACTGGCGGACGCCGTCACGGACAACGCGAGCGTGCACGTCGTGCCGTGGGACACCAGCCGCGGGACGGGGCTCGCGATGAGCGAGACCTTCGCGTCTTGGTACGAGTTCGATCCCCGTACTCTCCAGACAGGCGAGCTTGGATATCTCGCAGTCCATGAACGTGTGCAGCTCGATTCCAGTCGCGAACCCTTTCGTTTTCTTTCTAATTGCAGTTGGCCGCGTGAAGTTTGACCGCGACGACGTCCGCGGCACCCTGACCACGGCTCACCCGCACGTGCTCCCGACCGGCGAGTACCTCAACATCGCCAACGACCCGTCCTACCCCCTGACCGTGTTCCGCTATGCGCCCGGGTCCCGCCCGCACCGCATGGCCCTCGGGAGCGTCCCCCACCGCCGCTTCATGGCGCCCTCCTGGGTCCACGCCTTCCCCTGCTCCTCCAAGTGGGTCGTCGTTCCCCAGGCGAGGCCCCGCGTTGCTTTTCGACACACGTTAGGAATGATTGACCCAATCGTTTCTCAATTGGGACCTTTCTTGACCCGAGTGACGACTCTTCGCCTTCGTGCGTCCGCAGTTCCCGGCCTATTTCAACCTCAAGGACCTGACCTTCGGCACCGAGGCGTCCGGGTCTTGTTTCCTGGACTGGCACCAGCAGGACGGCACGCTCTTCACGGCCGTGCGGCTGGACGGCTCCGGCGAGGTCCGCACCTTCCTGGCGCCCTCCCACTTCAGCTACCATTTTGGCAACTGTTTCGAAAGCGAGGACTGGTCGGAGATCATCTTCGACGCGTCCGTGTACGACGTGAGTGCTGTCCGATTACATATTCTCAGCGCATATGTATGATAGACGTGCGCGACGCACCTCTGCTCCATCGTCAGCCACGTTGCCGGCATGGTTGGGCATTGAGAGTGAGTGCCTGAACTGATAATGCTTAGTTGTCAATTGCAGGACCTCGAGTCCCTCGACCGTCTCTACCTGAAGGGTCCCAAGGCGGACGCGACAAAGGAAATCCCGCCCAGCTGCATGGTGCGGTGGCGGCTGCCCTTGGCCAAGGGCGGCCGCGACGAGGCCTCTGCGCTGCGCGTGCCCATGGCGCGGCCAGCGATCGACCCGGACGCCATCGGCCGGGGCTTCGAGTTCCCCTCGGTCCACCCGGCGTACCGCGGGCGCCGCAACCGCTACACGTGGGCCGTGTGCGGCAACCGCCCCACACGCTTCCTCAACGCCCTGTGCAAGGTCGACGCCGAGACGGGCGAGGCGCGCGTCTGGAGCGAGTGGGGGGCGCTGCCCGGGGAGCCGTGCTTTGTGCCGCGGCCGGGAGGGACCGCCGAGGACGATGGGTGCGTGGAACGTGCTGGGAACGTGCTATGTGCCACGTTCTGCACAGCACGTTTGCATCCTGCCGCTTGCCTCTCTCTTTCTATCGCTCGTTCGACACCGCCGCATCCTTTCCCTTCACGCGTGCCCCGCCCATCACACGCTTGCCCTTGCTGCGTGTGCTGCAGGGCGGTGCTGAGCCTGGTGACGGGCGCGGACGGTCAGTCCTTCATGGTGGTCCTCGACGCGGCGTCGATGGAGGAACTGGCACGGTGCTCGGTGCCCTACGCCGTGCCTTACATGTTCCACGGGAGCTGGTTTGGCAGCTTCTGATCTACTCCTTCTAGGGCCATGGGCCAGGGGGCATAAGTGTTTTACACTTGCGTATTCCAATCAAATTGCAAAACTTTGGGTGGCTTCTCTTGCGGCTTTCTCTTGCATCGCTTCGTGCGGGCGGCGACGTGGATGGCGCTGCAGCATGCATCGGCTGCGTAGATGGCAGGGGCCCGTGTGAAGAGCCGCGAAAGGGCGAGAGAGTACGAGTGCGCCATTCAAGAGAGGCCGTTAGCGATAAGCATAGCTAAGGAAATCGGAAAGACCCTTTGACCCACCATCAAGCTGCGACTGTGGGGCTTTGCTCGATGCCACCGCAGCGGCCCTCACAGGTTAGGGTCATCGTCCAAGCCGCTGTTGAGCGTGTAGAGCCCCAAAGCAGGCCCCACAAAGCGGAAGACGACCCACGCAATGCCCAGCCCAATGCTCGAGTACCACGCAGCCTGAGAGGCCCAGTAGAGCAGCCCCCGCTCCCCGGCGTACAGCTCGTAGATCTTCTGGCCCGTGTTCATCTCTTCCTGCGTTGAAATGAGACGCAGAAGCGGTTACTGGAGGGTTTGCGCAGGGGCTCTGCACGCGAAGGGTGGCCTCGCCAAGGCACCTTCAGGACCGCCAATCTCTTGCATTCCAGCTCATGCGGCGCTCACCCATCCCTCAGGGAACAGCTGCCCTTGCTTCCACTGGGCCATGCCTGTGCGGCCCGAGCCACCTGCATCCCGCGATGCGCTGCCCGGGCCCCGCGGGGGCTTCGGCTTCTTGCGCCCGCGAACGCTCGCTTCCAGGAGCTCCGCCCTCTCCTGCGTATACACTTCACCACCTTCGCAAGAGCTGGAGCTGAGCGGCGGCGGCGCGACCCCGCAGCGGAGGCGTGGGTCACGAAGATGCGCGAAGCAGCGCACAGACATCGCGAGCGCCACGCCCCGCGCACCTCCGCCTCCTTCACGGCATTTGGGCTCTCTCCACTCTCTGCCCGGCAGGCCATCCGGCGACCAGAGGGCAGGGACTGCGTCCTAAGCACGCAGCGGACGACTGCGGTCCCGCGGGCCGGGGCGAGTCCCCCGGCCACACTAGCACGTCCGCTCGCCGTCTGCATTGCAGCGATGCAGCCGGGACGACGGGGGCAGGCGAGCCACGCCGACTCGCGCGTCGCGGGGAGATAACGCTGGAGCGCCTCGGTGTGGCCCGCTCGCGGTTTCCGTAGCCGTGTCGAAGATGGGACGTGCCGCGCGCCATAAAGGGATTGAAATACCTGTATCGGGTGCACCTTACGGCTGGATCGGATGCGCAGGGCGTGACACATGTTGCTCTGGCAAGAACATTTCGCAAGATGAGCCTGGATAGCACCAAGGAGCTCAGCAGTTGCTTCCTTGCCGAGCGCCTGAGGTGTCCTGTCTGCCTTGTGCGAGAGGGTGCTGTGGATTTTGCTGCAGTGCTTGTAACATCTCCGCGTGACCTGGAGCATCGAAGGTGCGACACAGAAGCAAGCTAGTCCTTCGTGGAGCCCATTGCCAGCGACGCCGCGCACCGGCGCTGGCGCAGCGCCCGTGTGGGTTTTGCATGTCAAGAAAAAAACGCACAGCTGAATGACAACCATGCGCCGCGCTCGCCATGCGTGGGAAGCCTCATCCCGCTACCTTATGCATTGTATAAGGACTGGCGAGCGCGAGCAGCGCCCCACCCTTCTCTTCCGGCGCTGCGGCGCCTCGCGCGTACACATGTGTGCGCTGGCCTCCCGGGCTCGCAGACCGACGAGCGCGGCAGGGGAAGGGACCCTTGGCGAGCTTACTTGAGTCAGCAGGCTGAGGAGGCGAGCTTGCGCTCGATTGACGGGGCCGGGGCCGCGAGGGGGTGCACGGTGGTGGGCGCCATGGCGAGCGACGAGCGGATCGAGGAGGTCTTCGTGGAGACCAGCGACGACGACTTCCAATACGAGGAGGTCGAAATCGAGAGGTGACGCTCCCTTTCGCGCGAGATTTTCGCTCCGCGTGCGCCGGCTGGGAGGGGACCGAAGCGCCCGACCTTTCGCTCGCCCGCGCGCACCGCTGGCGCCCGTGACCCCCGCAGCGAGGGGGACGATGAGCTTGACTTGTTGTCAGAGGACCTGGAGGCCGCGCTGCGGTCTCTGGGTCGCGCAAAGCTCCCGGACGCGACCGAGGGGTCCCGCGGCGCCAAAGCGGAGGACGGGCCGCGGCCGGGCGAGACCGTGACCCGGCACGAGGTGGTCGACGACTTCGTCCGTAACTTTCTGCTGCGCATGGGGATGTCCGCGACGCTCGACTCCTTCGAGGCGGAGTGGGTGAGCCCTCGGCCCTTCCAGTCACTCTGCATGCGGTTGCCCTGCGATCCTTTGGCGCGCCAGGGGCCCCCGACGTCATCTCATCTCTATCCTGGCTTTCTCCTCTTGCTTCCGACAGGGTTGCATAGGAAGCTGGGGGCTGGTGGTGTTCTCAGATACAATCCGTCCGCCCTTCCGCCGTTTGTCGCAGTACAAGCTCAAGACGGAGGGCCGTCTGGCGGACGTGGGCCGCGTGCCGGACGTGTACGTGCAGAACCAGGCGCTGGACCGGCGCGTGCACGAGCTGATGGATGAGCTGGACCAGACGCGGGCGCTGGCGGCCAAGGCGACGGCGACGTGGGACCAGCTACGCAAGGAGCGGGACTTCCACAAGATGCACCACAAGCGCGTGGTGCAGGAGAAGAACAAGCTCATTGGGGACATCAAGCGTGTCAAGAAGCACTACACGCAGTACGAGCCAGTCATCAAGGAGCTGAGGAGCAAGTACGAGGTGGCGATCAAGGAGAAGATGCTCGTCACGCTCGAGCGGGACCGCCTCATGGCCCGCATCGACGCGCTGGAGGCGGAGTTGGATGAGCGGAGGCCGCAGGATGCGATGGGCGGCATGGCGAGCATGGACTCGGAAGTTGCCTCCCCAAAGAACGCGGCGGGGGCCACGGCGGGCGCCACGGCCAAGGCCGGCAAGACCAAGAGCGGCCTGCCCCCCACCGATCCGCCCAACCCCTTCGCCAACCTCAAGTGAGCCAGCCCGACGCGAGTGCATGTGCGCGAGAGGGCGTGGGTTATGGCAGGCATTGCAGCTGACTGCACGCCCTTTCCCTCTTCCCAGGTTCCCTGCATACGACACCAAGCACGTCCGCCTGTCCCGGTCCTTCAAGGCCCACTCCATGCCCATCTCGTCGCTCGCGCTGCACCCCACGCGCCCGATCCTCGTCACGTGCTCCGACGACCGCACCTGGAAGATGTGGCACGTGTCGTCGGGGGAGCTCATCATGGCCGGCGAGGGACACCGGGACTGGGTGGCGGGCGCCGACTTCCACCCCAAGGGCACGCACCTGGCGTCTGGGTCGGGTGATATGACGGTCAAGATCTGGGACTTCGAGAAGCAGCGGTGCGTGCTGACGTTCACCAAGCACGCCCAGGCCGTCTGGGACGTGGCGTTCCACCACTCGGGGGACGCGGTGGCCTCGGCCTCCCTCGACCACTCGGCACGGTGAGGGCAGAGGGGTGGTGCTTGGGTGGGGGTTGATGCTGGGGTGTTGGGGTGGTGCGTGGGCCGGGGATGATGTTGGGGTGTTGGGGTGTCGGGGTGGTGTTGGGGTGGGTGGTGATGCAATGGGGTGGCGCAGGGGCGGTGGGTGATAAGGTGGTGGCTGTGTGTGACCCGCCGCCCGTCCCTCGTCTCCCCAGGCTTTGGGACATCGTGGAGGGCAAGTGCAAGCAGGTGTTCAAGGGCCACGTGGACTCTGTCAACGCCTGCTGCTGGCAGCCCTACACTTGCCACCTGTGCACGGCGTCGTCAGACAAGACCGTGTCGATCTGGGACGCACGCACCGGGCTCTGCGCCCAGACCTTCTACGGGCACCAGAACTCGTGCAGCCACGCCGCGTTCAGGTGACCAAGGGTTGGGCTGTGATGTGAGGGCTTGCGCAGCCACGCGGCGTTAAGGTGAGGGGCTGCGGGGGTTGCTGGGATGTGAGGGCAGCCACGCCGCGTTCAGGTGACCAAGGGTTGGGCTGTGATGTGAGGGCTTGCGCAGCCACGCGGCGTTAAGGTGAGGGGCTGCGGGGGTTGCTGGGATGTGAGGGCAGCCATGCGGCGTTCAGGTGACGAATGGCTGGGCTGAGATGTGAGGGCTTGTGCAGCTATACGTTGTTCAGACGACGACACGCTCGTGACCCTGGCCATCTGAACTGCACTGCCCGACAGTGGCCGTGAGCATCTAACAGAGCACTTCTTGACAGTGTCAGCCACAGCGTGAGCGACTGGCTCGGCAGCAAAGCCAGAGTCGACAACAACGTACCCCTACCCCCGCCGCAGCCTGAACGGCGCCTCGCTGGTTTCCTGCGACGCGGACGGGGTGGTGAAGGTGTGGGACGCGCGGATGGTGTCCGAGGTGACGTCCTACGACGCCGGTCCCCACCCCGCCAACGGCGTCGCCATCGACAGGTCCGGGGAGGTCGTGGCGGTGGCCTGCGACGACGGCAAGATGAGGATGTTCGATGCACGGTCGGCCGTGCAGCTGGCCGAGTGCGGTGGCCACGACGACGCCGTCCAGAGCGTGCTGTTCGACTTTGCGGGGGAGATGGTCATCACGTCTGGCTCGGACAACACCTTCCGCATCTGGGCCTAGATAGCCCAGGAGTCATTCACTGTTTGAACGACGCAACGGAGACGGAGTGTCACTCTGCCGATGCTGACCGCCTCTCTTGGCAGCCGCAGAGCTGCCGTTTTGGCGCTACCAGCCCCACTCTTCACGCCGCTGCCTCCGCCAGTTGCCGTGAAAGCTAAGATGGCCATGAGCAGCGCTTGGCATGCACCGCGCTTCAACGCTGCTCGCTGAGATTGCCCACAGGCATGGCTAGCTGCCTTAGCCCGGCGCCGACCTGGCAGGCCCCTTCGCTGCAGCCAGCGGCACCTCAGCTGACATCGCGGGCGACTAGGCATCGTGAGCAGCAGTGGCCGTGCGTGGGGCGTGACCAGGGTGCCGAGGAGCACATGCGTAGTTCCCCCTCGGGGGAGCCTGGAGGGTGCGAGTCAAAAGCGGCATGCAGGTGCTGCCCTCAGTGTGTCTAGGAGGACTTGAATCGAGCTGCACATCACGCTAACACCCCCACCAGTCCTCCATCCTTGCCACGTCACCCCAGCCCCTCGCCTATCTTAGCCAGCTCCCTCGCCACTGCCGGCATGTCGGGCCGCTCCCCCGGCTCCTGCGCCCAGCACCGCGCCACCAGCGCCCGCACTCCCTCGGGTGCCGACAGCGCCATCTCCGGCCGCCCGCCCGCCACCACCTTCTCCCGGATCTCTGCCGGCTGCGAGGTCTCCCCGAACGGCTTCCGTCGGGAGAACATCTCGTTCAGGAGCACCCCGAAAGCGTACACGTCGACCTTGGCAGAGAAGGGCCGCTCCTCAAACAGCTCGGGAGCCATGAAGGCCGGTGTGCCCCACCCCGAGTGCTGCGGCGGGGTGACGAGGGGCCAGGGTGATGGGGACGTGTGGCAAGCGTAGCAAGGGGTCGGGAGGTGACCTGACCACACCCACTAACCCATTCACAACGACCCCCTCACCTTGGCATCAGCCGAGGCGAGGCCGAAGTCGGTGATTTTGACGTTCATGGCCCGATCGACCAGGAAGTTGCTGGGCTTGACGTCCCGATGAATCACTTGGGGCTTACGCGAGTGCAGGAAACAGAGGGCGTTGGCCGCGTCCTGTGCCATGGCTGCCACCTGGGAGGTGTGGACGGAAAAGGGCGAGGGCGTCGGCGGAGGGAATCGATGGGAGACGTCGCTGTGTCGAAGTGCGGACCGGGAGAGATCCGCACATGAGGGATGCATGCCATGCCATCATCATAGGGCCAGGGCACAGGTCGTGTCCTCGTGCATGACGCGGGCCACTCACCTTCCCCGGCGTAAGGCGGCTGGCCAGCTGTGGCTGGTACAGCACCTGCTCCAGTGAGTAGGGGAGGAGCTCTGTGGGCACGGGGAGCCGTGGCGGATTGTAGCGAATGCAAATGGCGCCGATGGGGCTTTGTCCGATGACGCCCTGCACAGCAAAAGACGTCGGCACAAGGTGCTTCGTGGCGCAGTCGATGCGCATGTTACGTCGCTTACCAGTGACCATCAGCAGTTCCGGTGGCTGACGGCAAACGCCGAGGAATTGGACCACGTTTGGGTGCCGCAGATCCGAGTGCGTCAGTGCCTCGCGGTGAAACTCGGCCTCCACCTCGGCGCCGCGCGCGGGATCAAACCATCGCTTGATGGCGACCTGAGGCGGCCGGCGGGGCATCGCGGGGTCGCGCGACGGGGCAGCCAGGGCCTGCGCAACATGCCGGGCCCGAGCGCGGGGCCGAGCCGCACGTGCTGATGCTACAAAGCAGACTGGCAGATGCCTATTTAGGTAGACAAAGCACTCGCGATCGCGATCGGCTCAGAATGTGGCGCGGGCGGGCGGTTTCCTCTCGCGGACAGCTGGGCCCGCCCGACACGCATCCCCCGCAGATCTGAGAGAAATGCGCGCCGAAGCAAGCAGCACAAATTGAATTGACCCTGAGTGGATATCCTTCCGCCTGCCGGGCCTTGCCTTCGCGCCGTGGTAGGTCCCCTTGTACACTACACTGAACCCGCCCCCCCCGATGCGGTTATCTTCGTCGAAGTCATCGTGGTTCAGCTCAGGGAGGGGTATCTCCACCAGTCGTGACATGGCGCGGACCCCGCCGATGACGGCGACCGATTCCCCGCGCCTGCGCAGACCACGCTGAGTGTGTTTGGGCACCCGGCGTCAATCTGGTGACGAATTCGGATAATGGATGCACTGGAAGCGGCAAACGAACGAGAGCTTTTGTCACATGTAGGCATTTGAATGAAAAATGGTTTGTTTTCGCGCATTCAGTCGCGTCCGTGCCAGACGGCAAGTTGCAAGCGTTGTCCTTGATGACCCTCGACCCGCGCCATCCCCACCACATCTGCGTTGAACGCTGTAAGCCGCGACTCGGCAAATTCGCTCTGCGCGCTGGGAGAGCGCGCAGAGGATGCTGTGCTAAAGTTTCTGCCCAGTGGGCAGCGCAGCAGTTCAAGCTATACCGCGGCTTGCCACGCTCGTAACGAAGGACGGAACAGAGATGGATGCGTTCGTGGATCTGCTTTCGCGCGGCTCGATCTCTGAGGTGGGCCCGAAGCGCGGCGCCGGCACGAGCTTCTGCCGCGCGAGCTGAGGCTGCCGACGACGTCGAGCCCTCCTCGCCGTGTGCATAAATCCCCGCTGTGCCATCTCGCGCTGCTGCTCGGCGCGACGATCGACGGCCCGGCGTGCCCGTCCATGCTCGCGTACCGTGTCCCTCCCGCGCGCAGGCGCTCGCGGCGGTGGCCTCCGCCACCCGGGACGAAGTCAACCGCTCGAACTCTCTCGGCGTGGCCCCGCTGCATGCCGTCGTCTGGCGCAACCACGCCGGCCTCGTCCGCGCGCTGCTACAAGCCGGGGCCGACCCGCTTCTCCGCGACGCCGAGTCTTCTTGGACCCCGCTGCACCGCGCGCTTTACTTGGGCCACTTTCGTCTCGTCCCTGTCCTCCTCGCGGCCGCCGGCGAGCAGCGGGGGCTCGGCGCGAGGGACGCGAAGGGACGGCGCCCCACGGACCTCCTCTCTGCGACTCTCAGCGCGACGCTCTTCGAGCCCTGGGCGCGCGCGCCTTTCCCCGGAATCGTCGCGCACCCCGCCGTGTGCGCCTGGGGCAACGGGGCCAACTACCAGCTTGGCACGGGCAGCACGGGGTTGCAGGCGAGGGGCGCGGATTCCACCAGCGATTAAGATTCGAATCCTTGTCGCCGCTTCACTATCTCAGTGAATGAGCCGCACCTCCGCACCCTTCCCTGCCGCATGCATCCGTGTCGAGCATTCCCTAGCATCCCTCGTCACGCCCACCGCACCATCCCACCCTCTCCTCCTACCCCACCTGCTCCCCAGGAATCCCCCACTCGCATCGACGGTCTCCCCGACGACGTGGTCCAGGTCGCAGCGGCCAAGTTTCACAGCGCCGCCCTCACACACGACGGCCGTGTGTTCACCTGGGGTGTCGGGCGCAGTGGGCGCCTGGGTCACCCAGAGGCAGACGTACACAGCGGCTATCGCGCAGTGATCCTCCCGCGGGAGGTCGCGGCGCTCCGGCGCGTGCGGGTGGCCCAGGTGGCGGTGGGCAAGAACCACTCTGTGTGCTGCACGCACGACGGTGAGCTCTACGCATGGGGATCCAACGCCGAGGGGCAGCTGGGCCTCCCGGGCGAGGTGCAGGCCGCCGAGCCGCGCCGCGTGCCGCTCGCCGCCCCGCGCGACCCCGCAGCCTCCGCCCGCGCCCGCGCACGCGTGGTCGCCGTTGCTGCCGCCTCGGCCCACACCGCCGCTGTCACCTCTTCCGGTGCGCTGCTCACCTGCGGGGCTAACGACGCCCGGCAGCTCGGGTACCTGACCCCGGACGCCCCCGGCTCCCCGTCCCTGCGTGCCGTGGAGGCTCTGCGTGACAGGCGCGTGATTGGCACAGCCGCCGCACGCCTCCACACCCTGGCGCTCACCGCGGACGGCGAGGTGCTGTCCTTCGGCCACGGCAGCCCCGCGCCGCACCGCGTGCCGCTCCCGCGCCTCCACCCCACCGCCGCCCGCCCACCCCGGGCCGTGCTGGTCACTGCCGGCCGCGCCCACTCCTCTGCGCTGCTGGCCGGGGGCCTCGTCGCCATGTGGCGGTCTTGGGAACCCTCCGCGCCCGCCCAGCTCGTCGGGGGTCCTTTGGCGGGCCGCACCGTCACCCACATTGCGGCAGGGAGGACACGCACGGCGGCTGTCACGTCTGACGGTCGCGTATTTGTTTGGGAGGGGCCCTGCGAGACTGCCGGCCTAGCAGCGGAGGTAGACGATGCGGTGACACCTGGGGCGAAGGCAGGGGCGGGGGCGGGAGCAGGGTTGACCACCCCACCTGCACGGGCTGGGGCGGGAGCGGGGGGTGACGCGTCAGCGCAGAACAGTGGGGCTCGTGGGGCGCGGGGCGGGCGCGGCGGCACCAGCGGTCGTGGCGCGGGGGTGGGCGTGGAGGGTGTGGCGGTGGAGGGGGTGGATGGGGGTGCCCGGGTGGTGCGGGTGGCGGTGGGGGAGAAACACTCGCTGCTCATCCAGAGCTGGGCGGCCCCCGTGGCCTCGGGCCCCGGCGCGGCGCTTTTGGAGAGGTCCTCGGCGGGGTTCGAACTCCCGCGGGATGCGAGAGAGGCGAGCGGGGCGGAGGGCGAGGGGCGGGGGCGCCGACGGGATAGCGATGGGTCGTGGGCGAGCCTGGAGGCTGGGGTGTTTGAGGGGTTTAACGCCGTGGAGAGTGAAAAGGCGGAGGGAGAGGGCGAGGGGGGGTGGTACCCGGGGCACAGCTGGGATGGGCCACTGAGTGGGGTGGGGCGTGGGGGGCACGGCGGGGGTGCGCCGGTGTGGTGGCGGCGGTGGGGTGCGAGGGGCGCGGGGTGGGGGGACGTGCCAGCAGTGGGTGAGTGATCCAAGTAGCGTGGGGTGGAGAGTTGTTGGCTATCCTAGCTGCGCGTGCACATGCGCACCCCACCATACCACCCCACCTCTACGCAATAAAACATGGACGCGCCTCCACCCTACCCCATGCCCCCCCCCCCCCCCCCCCCCCCCAGGTCCCCCACCGCTGCGTCTCTTGGCTGAGCTCGCGTCCGCACGCGCCCTGTCTCATTCGGACCCCCGAGCGGCCCTGTCCACGCTTCACTACGCCGATGCCGCCAACGCCGCTAGGCTCAAAGCACATTGCCAGGCGGTGGTGCTCCTGAATATGGACGCGGTAGTCGAGGAGGCGGCCAGTGAGGTGCGGCGGTGCTGGCCCTGGGTTTTGGTGGAGCTGGAATCGATTGCGGCGGGGTTTGATCGCGCGACCTCTGCGAATGGCGCGGCGGGGGCTGAGGAGGAGGGAATGGGGGTGGCGGACGTGGCGGGGTGGGGGAGGGTGGAGTTGGGGGTCGCGGTGGGGCGAGGGGTGCGGGGTGTGGGGGGTGCGGGGAGTGCGGGGGGTACCGGGCGTGGGGTTGGGGTGAAAGGGCGGGGGTGGAGTGCAGAGGAGGGGTCCTCGCCGCCAGGGGGAGGGAGTCCGGGGCCGGTGGCGCGCGGGGGGTGGAGAGGGGCGGAGGGAGAGGGGCGGGGTGCGGGTGGGGAGCGGGAGTGGGCGGGGGATGTGCCTGAGGGGGCGGAGAGGCATGTGCGGGCACTGCGGCGCAAGATGGAGCAGATTGAAGACCTGGAGGTGAGGGGAGGGGTTGTTGGAGAATGTTGGGGTGAGGGTGGGGTGCGAAGTGTGGCTGGAAAGGTGAGCAGTTGGTGAGGAGTGGTTAATTGCACCCAGCCATTAGCAACCATTACTTGTAGAATTGTGGTGTCGCAGACGACCTCTATCGACGTTCGCGCAGGCGATGGCGCGTCAGGGCCGTGAGCTGGACCGACAGCAAGTGGCCAAAGTGGCACAGAAAGGAGCGGTGGCAGACGCCCTCTCATCGATCATGGCTGGGGCCGACCCGGAAGAGGCGATGGAGGCGAGTGGATGGCGACATTAGCAATGCTTTTTTGTCATTGTTTTATGTTTCGCATAGAAGAGAATGGAAATCTCGATGCTTGACTCGCCAGGTCTCACCCATGCGACCCCCCCACCACCACCGTCGCTCGTGCCCCGCAGGCCCTTTCGCGCGCCATGGACGCCGCGCGCCTTGGTCCGCAAGAGGTCGCGGGTTCGAGTCCCTCCGCCGCGCCTCTGCGCCGGGGCATGCTCAGCACGGCCCTAGGCGGGGACAAGGCCCCGACAGGCGTGGGTGCCACCAAGCGCGTCCCTGCCGATTTCAAATCCACAGAAGCGCCGTGGAGTAATGATCGGGGCGTATGGGCCGCGAACGGGGCATCCGGGAACGACGGGCAGCAGGCGGGGGTGGCTTGGGGGACATCCAGGGGTGCCTGGGGGGCTGGCACGAGCGGGGCTGAGGGTGTGGGTGCAGGTAGCTCACCCAGCGGCCAGGGTTTTACTTGGCGAGACCCGGCGTCTACTCTACCGAACGCTGGGGCATCTCCCTCCCCCTCTGCGCCCTCTCGCGCCCCAATGACACCCCACGCAGCGCACCCCGCGTTCGGCAGCCACGCCATCGCCACCCCGCCCGCGCACTCCCACCCCTTCGTCGCCTCGTCCGCTCGCCTGGCGGCGGCGCACCGGTCATTGGGTGCGGACGCCGTCTATGCTCACTCCGTGAGCCCCAGATCCCGCATGGCGCCAGTGGGGGCGTTTGGCGCGTGGCGTGACGTCAGCGGCAACAGCCCCGGAGAGCCCAGCACGCCCCTGGGGACCAGCCTGAGGGAGATTATGGAAGCGGAGGGGTCCGCGGCGGGGCTGGGGCGGCGGGGATCGAGTGCAAATACTGGGGGAGGTGGTTTGAGTAAGAGTGCCAAGGGCGGGGGGCGTGAGGGCGGACCCGGGTCAAGGGGCAAGAAGGGAGCGACGGCGGGGGTGGCGCTGGGAGAGTTTTTCGCAAAGTTAGGTGGAAACTCGCGGGGAGAGGGGGGCAAGGATGCCAGTTGGGCGGGGTGGGGGAAGGGGGCGGGTGCGGGTGCGGTCGCGGGAGCGTCACCGGCAGCGGGGGTGGAGGGGCTGCAGGCGATTATGCAGTCGGAGGTGAGTGGAGATGTGCGGGTGGGAATGGGGTGTCAGGGATGGGTGGGATGGGTGGCATGCAATCACGCAATCGCTTGCCCCGCTCCTGGCTTCCCATACATCTCCATCACTTGCCACGCTTTACGCGATCGCTTGCCTTGTCTCTTGTATTCTCTACATCTCCATCGCTTGTCCCGTTTCTTGCACTCGCGCAGGAGAGGAAGAGGCGTGAGAGGGAGGAGGCGCGAGGAGTGGCGTGGGGTCCCAGGGGCGCCTCAGCATCGGCGATGGGGGGCGGATCGACACCCAACCGGTGGTACCTGAAAGCAGAGGCCATGCCCGTGTCCCTGGGTGAGTGGTGGGACTGCAGTAGAGGGTGCATGTTTTGCTTCTTTAGTCGGCTTAGTGAGTGGCGGATCGAGCAGATTTAGTGCTATGACTGTTAGTACTAAGCTCCCTCCCACCTCTCGCTCGCAGCTGACATCCAGGCCGCACAAGCCAACGAGCAGCAGCAGGCGCGGAAAGAGCAACTACCACAGCCGTCATTGCCTATTACACCTCCGCACGCCCCAATCAGTGGGGAGGAGCGGAAAGGCGGTGCGGGTGCAGCAACGGGGAAGGGGAGGGGCGGGGGCAGGAGGGAACGGGGGGCCAGGGACGGGGCTAAGAGAGAGGACAGGGGTGCGGTGGATGGGGAGGGTAGGGGTGAGGTGAGGAGAGAGGAGAGGGGTGGGGAGGAGGGGGAGGGAAGGGGTCATGGAAAGGGTGGGAGGCGTCGTGAGGGCGCGGATGGCGAGGGTGGGGATGGTGGTGGGAGAAGGCGCGGGGGTGGGCGGGATCGGGGGGTGGGGTCGAACGTGGTGGGTGTCGGTCATGGGTCGGCGGGTGGGGTTGCGAGCGGGGATGTTGAGGGTGTTGTAGAGGTCCGTGTCTCGGCAGTGGCTTCGGCGGGCGATGTGGGGTTGTCTTCGTCTGTTGGCGTGGGGAAGGATGGGGATGGGGAGGTGGGCGGTGGCACGAGGGGGGGTGCGGGGAGCGGGAGGGCGCGGGGGCGGCGGAGGGGGGGAGAAAACGGGGAGAGGCGTCGAAGAGAGTCGAACCCGGGAGCTGAGGGGGCTGAGGGCGAGGGGGGTGGGGCGAGGAGGGGGCGGGGGCGGGGGCGGGGGCGAGGGAGGGGGCGGGAGGGTGTGGATGGCAACGAGGGTGCGGGGAGGGGCGGGGATGAGGGAGCGGAGAGGAATGGTGGGGAAGGACAGTCGGGAGTGGGGAGAGGTGGGGGTCGGCGTGGGGGGCGAGGGGCCCGAGGGCGGGATGGGGCCGCGACTGCAAGAGCGCCTTATCCAGTGAAGCTTGAAAGGCCTGACAGCGCACGAGTGGTGGACGTCGGGCCGAATGGGGGGGCGGAGGCGGGGGGCGGGGGCGGGCGTGCGGAGTGAGGGTCGTATGCTCGAGGGGTGCGTTGAGAGGTGGTGAGAGAGTGGCAACAGTCATACTGGCAACGGTGATGCCAATCTGCCTCGCTCTTTTCTCGCTGTATGCACTACTTGAATGGTTTCCTCAGATGTAGTATCAGCTCTGGTTAGCACGGACCCAAATGCACGGCGTGACCTCTCTTCCTCTTTGTGCACTTTTGGGACCGTCGCTGCGAGAGGCGACACCCTGTAAGTCCGTGGCTTTGCTCACGGACTAATGCCGCTTGCGATGGGGCACATACCCTGTGCTGCAAAGCCGGTGTATCCCGTACTTCTCTTTTCTCTATCCGCACCGCTTCTTACTTTTCTACTGCCCATTCCTGCCGTTTGAATGAAACCGCATATAAGCAGATTCGCTCACGTATTCCCATTCACAGGGTGCCAACACCCCTGCTTTGAGTGAAAACACATCCAGCTGCCCCGTCACACTGCTCCCTTCGCATTCAAATCCTCAAACCCCTTCAATCACCCCTGCTTCTGCACGACCCCGTCTAGCTGCCCCTTCCTGGCCCTCACTTTCATCACGTTCTTGGTCATGACCTCGTCTAGCCGACGTGCCTCGTCCTGGGCCGCGCGGGACGAGTGCATCGCCAGGCCAGACAGGCGGAAGAGGTGCACCTTGCCGCTGGGGGGAGAGGAGGGGAAAGGGAAGGGTATTTAGAGCAAAGCGTTTCATGGCGAACACAATGGGACTTCGCCGGTGCAGGGCGAGGCGGGGTGAGGAAGAGTTTCGGGTGTGATTATTACGTGACCACGATGCTCGCAGCACGCGCATGCACCCATCCAACCCCACCCAACCCCACTCGACCCACCTGGCCGCCCCGCACGCCAGCACGGTGCTCGCTTCCGAAAAGGCCACGCACGTCATGGCGATGCCTGGGAACGGCTGCACCTTCTGCTCTGGGCCCAGGACGCTGTACTCCAAGTCCCAGAGTTCCACGGCGCCGTCCTGGGAAAGAGAGAGAAGCGCAGGGGTCACGTCACGCGGCAGCATTGCTAGTCATGGGTCGGTCGGGCCATATCCACCGCCCTCACACGCACCACACAACCACATCAACCATTGTCAGCCGCCCCTCACACGCACTGCTTATTCCAAACAAAGCCACTCATCCATGCCACCCGCCGCTTCCCTGCATGCCCGCACGCCACACCCAGGCCCTCACCTGTGACACGCTGGCGAGCACGGTGGCGTTGTAGGGGCACCACGCCACGTCGTTGACGGCGTGGCCGACCGAATCCGCGGACGAATGCAGGGTCAAAAGCGGCTCCTGTTTGCCCTCCCTCCACAGCTTGAGCGTCCAGTCGGCCGACGCCGACACGAAGAGGCCCGGCTGGAAAGGCGAGTACTGCACCTTGTACACCGGGCCCATGTGGCCCCAGTACGACTCGAGGTATTGGTCCGAGTAACTCGTGGAGCACTTGTGGATGGTGCCCTCCTCGGTCGAGGTGACGTAGATGGACTCGTCACGGGCGTTGAAGTCGAAACACATCCCGCTCGCGTTGCGGCTGATGAACGCCTCCGGCTCCTTCCCGGTCGACTGCTGCCTGCAGAAATGACGCGAGGATGCGGAATGTCAGGGAAACACAGAGCCCATGGGGCGGGATGCACGGGAGGAGTGGCACGAGTTAGGACCGTTCCTGCGCTTGTGGTGTCGCCGGGGGACTCACTTGCTGGGGTCGACCTGCTTTTTGAGCGTCATGAGCAGCGTGCGCTCGAGCCCCTTTGCCGTGCTCCAGCGGATGACCCGGGAGTCGGTCGATATGGAAACCAGCGACTCCCCGCGGTCCCCAAAGTCCACCCACTTGACCTTCCAGACCGGGTCTGCGGCGAGGAGGGAAGGAAATGTCGAATGCAAACGTCGCGGGACTGCAGCGTGGCGCGCCGAGGGCGGTCGGGCTCAGCGCAGGTCGCTGCCCGCAGCTGGCTGGAAGTCATATCCAGGCGGGCCGGGCATCCGGGAAGCGCGAGAATCGAATGATAGGTCGACTAACGGTGCTGAATCCGTCGCCGCGTGAGCGCCGGCGGCGCTCTGCAGCCCGCAAGCCCGAGGCACGCACCCGTGTGCTGCCCCGTGTCGTGGTCCGCCTGCATCACGGGCGTGGCGTCCTTGTCTCGGACGTCGTATATGCTGATGCTGCCGTCGTAGAGGCCCACGGCCAGGATGCTCGGGTAGCGGCCGGACCAGTCGATCGACGTCACGCCCGAATGCGTCCGCACCCAGAACTGCGGGCAGAGGAGCCGGGGCGCAGCTATAGTGATCCATATAATGCTATTTGCGATGCTAATGGCTATGAATTCGCATATCTCATCCCCGTGCATTCACCCCGCGTCCAGCTGCACACAGCCGGAGTATTGCGATGCCTGCCAGCTGCAATAAGCAGCTAGCCCTCCCAGCGTCCTCACCAGCGGCCACTCGGGGCTCTTGAGCGACCAGAAGGCCACGAACCCCTGGGACGCGCTCTCGTCCTGGTCGTGCGGCCGTGCCGTGTACTTCCCGGCCTTGAAGGTGAACTCAAACGTGCCATAGCCCACTGCCAGCAGGTCGGGACGGGCCTTGTTCCACGAAACGCAGGAGACGTTCTGCGGAAGAAGCGGCTGACGACGTTAACAAACCGCGACTCCTCGCTCACGTCATGCAGGCGAAGACGCGCGATGCGGTGGCGGAAGCGCGACAGGGTTCGGTCACTTGATGTGCCATGCACATCCGCGTTCGGCTCAGCTGACACCTAACAGCCCCACTCGCCTTCCCCTCGAACAGCGAGCACGAGTAGTCCCACAGATGGTCCATAGACACGGGGCTGTGGCGGGTACCGGGTGCGTCGGACATGTCCGTGACCGTGCGTGCCAGGGAGCCCTGGGAAAGGTTGGAGGCGCGGCTCATGCGGCGCGACCGGCTTCCCTCGTCGATGGCGGATGACCCGGGCGCGGCGGGCGCCAGGGGCTGCACGTCGCCGTACACCGTGCCCGTGGTCAGGGCGAGGTTGCGGCCGGCCCCACGCAGCGCCGACTGCCGGACGCCGCGGAAGAGCAGCAGGCGGTCGGCGTAGGGGCCCTGCGCCACGGCCGACTCCACCAGCTGCAGAGCCTCAGCGATGCGGGGGAGGGTCGCAAGGCTTCGCTCGGGGGTCTCGATCTGCGACGGCGCAGGTAGGGTATTGAAGTCAGAGCGAGACATGAAGTGTGTCATGAGCAGTTTGCGATGAAGTATTGTGATCGATACTCGCATCATGGTGTGCGTGAGTACGCTCTTGCATGGCGTCCCAGCTGCTGCGTCCGCTTCGCATGTGCATGTGCCAGCGCGGCCCTCGCCTCAAGCTTGAAGAGCTTGGCGAGCTGCGACCCCTTCTTCTGCAGGCCGGCGGCCTTGGACCCGAGCAGGCTCATGGTGGATCCGAACACGGACCCGAGCCCTGCCGTGCTCCCCGCCATGCTGCCCATCTGACTGACGCCGTTGGGGGCCGACCCAATCATGCCCGCCGCCGCAGGCTGCTCGTCGTCGGGCAGCTCGCGCGTGTGGGACTGCGAGAAGACAGGGAGGGACGCGTTCAGGGGTCATGCGGCAACAGAATTGAGAAATGGCGCTCAGGGGCAGGACTGCGGGTGCAGCTTGGTGCAGGCGTGCTCCCCACTCTCGCCACAGTCACGACATTGAATGGTGTCATGACAGCAAGTACTGCCACTCCCAGCACGCTCCTCCACCCCGACAACACCACCGTTCATCACACCGACTGCACCGTCAATCCCCCACCACACCCTCGCTCCCACCCACTCACCACGAGCTTGAGGTGGGGCGAGTCCTCGTTCCCGCTGCTGTCGTCCTCCCTGGCCTGTCCCCACATCTCATCAGCAATCTCATAAGAGAAAGCCTGGGACCCGGCGTCCGCAAAGGACATGCGTTGGGGCTGGCAGTGCTGGGACCGTCGCAGCGCGTTGAGCGTCTGCGCCTCCGCGTGCACGAAGCGGTCGCTGCCGCGTTTCGCCTCAAGAAGGGCCTCGTAGGATTCGTTCCTCCGCCGCACGGCGTCCGCCTCGGGGCCCTCCGTGTGAACCACCCGCGCCGGCATGTCTAGCAGCACGTGCGTGCCCGTCTCCGTCAGCGTGACCGGCACCAAAGCGTCCAGCTCGCTCTCCGTCAGCAAGTCGTCCAGGCGCTCCGTGCCCTCCACTGCGGAAGGAAAGTGCGAGCGATGCAGGGTTGCGTTTGAGCACCCACAGCCGCGCGCAGGCACCACCGCAGGCCTCGGCGCTTGGCCCGCACCTGTGCTGGGTCGGCGACTGTGTATTTCCTCCACTTCCGGAGTGTGCGGGGCGCTCAGTTCCGCGTCGTCCAGTCCCATCATGATGCTCTGCGGGCCTCGTGCCCCGCGCGCCGCGATGCTGCCCCGGCTCTCCCCGGACATGCTGGAGCGGCGTGAGCTCGGTGACTCCGCCCCCGATGGGGCCTCCTCCGCGGGCATCTCGGTCCCGTCCGGGACCTGGAGCAGGTCCAGAGGCGTGATGTCCGCGCCCGTCTCCTCATCGACGATCTTCCGGGACTCGCCGGCCTTCTCCTTGCGAGTACCCACGTTACTCATCCGAGATATGCGCGAGTTGCGCGAGTAGCGCGTCACCGGGCCCCCGGACACTCGCCTGAAGCAGAGCGTGTGGCAGAGCGGCGTCAGCGCGGCGCGAGAGGCTTACCAGCTAGACCAGCTAGACGGGACGGTAGTGTGGGATCGACAGGAACTCGCGCGGCAGCCCCGGGGCACGCGGCGCTTCGCTCACCCCTCGGACATCCGCCCCTCTCGGCTCGGACCACTGGCGAGCGTCCCCTTGCGGGAACTCCCGCTCTTAATTGTCGCACTCATGTCTGCCTATCTGCCGGTCGCCACGCGTCGGCGGAGATGGCAAGGACGCGCCCGGTGTGGGCCGGGCCTGCGGGAGCGGGAGCCCACATGCATGCCCCGGGTGGACCGCAGCGGGCCATCGTCCCACGCAAGACGAAGGCCCGTTGCTTTGTGTAAACGACATTGTCGACAGGGACAGCGATGGTGAGGACAGACGGGCAACCAGCGAGCGCATTTTGATTCGCGTTTGCCTTATGAAGCCCTGCCCGCGCGCATTGAGTGCCTCACCTGCGGGGATGCGTCGCGGGTATGCGTTGCAAAGCAAGGTGCCGATCCCAGCCCCAGCGGACCTCGGCGTCGCCGCCCCAGCACTTGGCTCGCGAAACGTACAAAAGCACCAGGCTGGCGCCGCAGGACCGAAGCGTGACGTGCCGCGGCCGCGCGAGGGTTCGGAGGGCAATGTAACGGAGACAAGGGGAGGACAAGGGCCGCCCAGACAGCTGAATCTCGCTTCAGGCGCGCCGCATGCACTGGCTGATGCCCAGCTCGTTGCCGGCAGGAGCCAATCGCGCTCCGGAAGCCAGCACGCGCATGAAACGCGGGTTCATGATGATTTCCAGGGCCGCGGTTGCAATTTCAGCAACTCCCTGACCTCTTTCTGGCGCCAGCAAGCTGGTGGTTTTTAATCTCAGCGTCCTCGCGATCGCCTCTGTTAACAATTGTTTGCAATTCCACTAGCATTCTTCTCAAGACATGATCATGACGTTCCCCCGCGCCGTCTCGAACTGCTCCGCGCGCGCCATGCTGCCGGACCCCGCGTGGGCCCCGTGCTGCACCATCTTGGCCTCCAGCAGCCGACGGAGACCGCGGATCACGTCCTCCTGAAAGCACAAACACCCGTGGGAAGGCTGAGACGGATGCAGCGATTGATCGCACAGCTCAGGCCAGTGGCTGGCACCTTGTATGCGCAGCGGTGCTCAGCTCTACCATCATGGTACCATCATCAGCACGTCAACTCCCCATATCACTGTCTCCCCTCCCTCTCCTCACCTGCCCCGCCATCGACTCCCCCTGCGCGTCCACGTTCCTGGCCCGCACCTCCAGCTGCGCCTTCTCGTCCCGGGCACGCTCCAGGCGCTCCGTGAACATGTCCCTCAGCGCCTGCGTTATGGATGGAAGACACTACGTTATCAAGGTAACAAGTAACACTGACAGTACCACACGAACATTTGGTGAACATGTCCTTGCATGCCTGGTCGTGAGAGCACTGACACTAACCCTAAGAGAGCTACCCCACCCCACCCCACCCCATCCCTCACCTGCACCTCCACCACCCCATCCCCACCCCAGCCCACCCCACCCCACACTCCCACCCCACTCGCCTGCAGCTCCACGGACGACGTCGACGTCCGCGCGTCCACCAGCCGCACCATCGCGTCCACCCCGGGCTCCAGCGCCCCCGCCGCGTGGTACTGCTGCTCGAACTTGGCCGCCTCCGCCAGCATCCCTGCCACCTCGGACTCTAGCCCCACGAAGCCGCCCGAGGCCTCGGCCAGGGCGCGGCGGACGTCGCTCTGGGACTGGTCCAGGCGGGCCTGCGGGGGTGGATGTGGAGCGGGGATGAGAATTGGTGTATGTGGAGTGGGTGGGAGAGGTGTACAGCCATCTTCCCTGCACCCCACACACCTCCCTCCCTCACCTGCAGGTCCAGCAGCGCCTGCTTGGCCTCCTTCCGCGCCTGGATCCTCGGCACCAGCTCCGCCTCCCTTTCCTTCACCCGCGACGTGATGGCCGCGACCGTCTTCGATATCTCTTCCAGCATCGCGCCCTTGCCCTCGTCCACCGCCGCCTTCTGCTCGGAAATCTTCTCGAGCCCCGCCTGCGTGTCGGTGTAGCCCTCGACGCCGTGCTCGGCCTCGGTCCGGCGCACCTCGGCGCGCATCTCTTCCGTCAACGCGCGCAGGGACTCCACCGTGCGCTGGAGGGGGTGGGGTGGGGTGGGAGAGGGCGTGAGTGGTGGTGGTGGTGTTGGTGGTGGGTGCGTCTATGAATTCATGACGCTAAGAGTGAGCACTGCGAGTTGGGTTGATGCCAGGGTATGCACCCAAGCAAGCGAGCACATGTCACACAATGACACGGATCACATTTACACATTATCACTCACCTTGAGCACCATGTCTTCAGCCTCGACGTTCTCCACCAGGCGCTTGGCACCCCGGTACTGCCCCAGCAGCTCCCGCACTTGCACCGCCTTCTGCTCCAGGGCGGCGGGGGACACCTCGGCGCGGGACGGGCTCGACCGAGACTCGTCCTCCGCGCCGAAGCGACTCTCCACCTCACGCCTGCGGGCGACGCGCGGGACGGGGAGGTCGATAAGGTAGGCCTGAGTTGGGAAGGGCATGGGCTGGGGAAAGGGCTTGTGTTATGCACCCTAGCCCATCTCATCAGTCCCGCTGCTGCCCCATGCTCCCTGGAAACATCACAGCTGAGTGCCCTCCGTCAACACTCCTCTCATCTCCCACAACCACACACCGCCTCTCACCTCAGCGCCCTCCGCCGGTTTTCGATCCTCTCCAGCTTCTGCCTCTTCTCCTCGAGCTTCTTGGCCCCCACCCGGGCCATCTGCGCGTGCGCCCGCAGCGCCGCGAAGGCCGGCTGGGCGTCGATCTCCCCCTGCCGCTTCGAGATGCGCTGCTTCAGGTCCGCCACCGCCGCGTCCAGGTCGCGCCGCGTCGACACCAGCTGCTCCAGGTCGCCCTCGTCCTTTACGGGGAGTGACAGCGCCTGCGGGCGTGTCGTGTCGTGGGGGTGCAAAAGCTGTTTGCTATCATTGCGATGAGTTAAGCTAATGCAGTGATGCTACTGACACCCGCGAGTCGGGTGGGAGCCGGGTCGCCTGCTCACAAGCACATGTCGTATCTCTGCTCTCCCATCCTCAGCCCCGATAGCTCCTCGCCTGCCCCACCACCCCCACCCTCTCGCAAACGCCCCTCATCCACCCCTCACCTGCCTGAGCGCGTCCAGCCTCTTCGCCCGCTCGTTCATCGTCTCCAATGCGCGGCCCTGCACTTGCGACCTCAGCTCCTCCACACGCGCGCGCTGCGAGTCCAAAAGGCCCTGCGCCGACCCCGCCTCCGTCGCCGCCTGCGACAGAGAGCAGAAATGGAACACCAGTTTGAGTGTCTTGTTACTGTGTAAGCCCGTCAAACCTACATGGCGCCACTTGTCCCTGAACCCCCAGTCAGTGGCAGTCCCACTGCTGGCACTTCACTTCTTTTTCTTGCATAAACTAACTCTAAGCATAGTAACTAACCTCATCCACAATCCAACGCGCCCCGCCTCGGCTCACCTTGAGGGCCAGCAGCTGCGCCCGGGCCCCCTCCACCCTGGACCTCAGAGCCTCGGTCTTCTCTCTCTCGGCCGACACCTGGCCCCGCAGCTTGACCGCCGCTTCCCGGGCCTCCCGCACCGACTGCGCCGCTCGGAGCATCGCCCCGACGTCCTCCCGGGGCACCTGGCCCTCCACACGCATGCGCACCTGCAGGCGCCATGGCGTGCGCGTGTGACGGGAGGGGTGCAGCTGTCGCGAGGACGCTGGCGCCAAGGCAGGCGCGTCAGAGCGACAACGCAAGGTCATGAATTTGACGCAGCGAATGCGCAAGCCAAGACATGCTGGCCATCAGCCAGCGACGAGCAAGAGCACTTGCAGCTGTCGAGATCGCCCCTGCTCCTGGCCGCCCAGCTTGCTTCTCCTAACCACACGTCACGCTCCCGCCCCCGCCGGTTCCACTCGCCTTGAGGATGCGCTCCTGCAGCCTGGTTTTGTCAAGCTGCATCCGCTGCATTTCCTCCGCGAGCGCCTCGGGGTCCCGCCGCCCGGCCTCAACCTCCTTCAGCCGACGATCCAGCGAAATGAACGCACCCTGCGCTGCGCGCGTGTCGTTCGTGAGGTGCTGCACCTGAGGATCCAAACGCAGCTCGTCGGGGAAGGGGATGTCGACCAAGAACCAGCCGACGTGCGCGCGCGCGGGGAGGAGATCCGCGTTCTGCGTAAGCCATCCAAGGATTTCGAGGAGTACCGGGGCGCGGCAGGACACCATGCCGGCCAGGACGGCCTCCGACGTGTGCGCCTGCGGACCCGGCTGGTACTTGACCATGCGGAGGAAGAACTCCACGCGCTCCGCAGCGGCCTCGGCACCATCCTGCAAAGAAATCAACAAGCGCGGTGTCAGTGCGGGGAATCGGCAGAGCTGGAGGCCCGCGGGGAGCCAACATGGCCGAGGCGGGGGCATGCCACGCGTGCCTTAGCGACGACGACCCGCGGGAGCTTGGGCTGAACGGCGATACAAGCGTCCATGAGTAGCTGCAAGAGCTCCGGTCCGGACATCTGGCCCAGCGTGCCCACGGAGAGCGTCTTCATGTTGAAGGGCGGGCCCTGCGCGCGAGAGCCAGGAGCGGGTGTGAGCGGCCGGGTTCGCCGCATTGCGTATGAAAGAATGCCGTCCCGGAGATGCGCAGGGCATGCGCAGCGGGCAGGGCGCAGGGGGACGTCCGACAGGTTCGGTGCTCAGGGCGCCATCCCGCGGCCCGCGGGTCCCTGGACGCGCCGGTCGGAGGCTTCTGCAGAGCGAAGGACTGACCTGGAGATTGCGCTGAATGAAAGAGATGTCCGACATCGCGAATCACTGCCTCCCTTTCAAACCGCCCTCTTCGGGCACCCCTTTCGAAGCCTCAGGGGCTCGCGACAGGACACCTGACGTGTCCCCGCGACGCATATCTAGGCAGGTCGCTCGCGGCGTGACGCGGAGGAAAGATTCACAAGGCCACGCCAGGCAACACCGTGTGCCCGACACACGTGTCACAGCCAGTCACAGGGCGCTCCCCAGCTTCTTCAGTGCGTTGGCTATGCCCAACTACGACGCCGTGGATCGCAAGCTTCTCAATTCGCTACTCGCACGCGCTGTCCGGCTGCGCCTTTCTCGCCCAGATGCTCGGCAGCGCCGTCGTCACACTGCGAGCGTACTCGAGGCATGATCGTTTGTTCCATGACAGTCGGTCTCTGCACTGCGATATCAGCCCGAGCAGTGGCGCGACCGTCACCTGCGCTGCCCCTGCCCCGCTGGCCCCTCGTCCTCTCTTCCTGAACGATTGTGCCGCACCGCCACGCGTGCTTTGGCCCGGTACGCGACAAACGCCACCAGGCACGCCCCCGCGCCCCACGCCAGCACCTGACGGTAGCCATCCAGGCTTACGGGCAGCTCCCGTGCCCCGCTCGACACCCCCAGGCTGGCGCGGTCACCCCCGCCCCGTCGAAGGTACGTACGCAGCGGCAGCACCCCGCCCACGTCCCGCGGCTCGCCCCCGCCACCTGCCCCGACCGGCAGGTGGCTCCCCGCCCCCACCCCGCACACCCTGCATGACTTGGGGCATTGCAGGAACATGTAAGCTGCGTTCGTCAGGCATTGGTCGGACGCAGCCCACCCCTCGCACTGCTCCTGCGGGGAGGTGGAGAGCGCTACGTGGTGTTTCAGAGGAGCACGACAAAGCAGCACAGAACCCACAATGCAATACTACTCTCCCCGAGATGAAAGGTCTGTGTTCACCCAGCCGTGCAGTCTACGCATGCACATGAAATAAACGTACATGCACGTGATACCTAGCACCCTCGCCTGGTAGTCCTCGCATGGAATGGCTCCCTGAGGTACTTTGCCCAGATCCCCCAACGCCTCCAATTCCCGTCGAAAGGCCCTCTCCCTGTCGTCTGCCGCCAAGCACAGGGCATCCAGCTGAGCTGACGGGGGGCAGTGGAGTCGGTGCCATTCGCACAGCGCTGTGTCTGCCGTGATGAGGGGCTCCTGCGGCCGAGGTCGCACGAGGCGTGGCGCAGTGGTTTGATTGGGCTGGCGATATCAAGTCGATATCAAGTAACAGGAGTGTCCTGGCTCCCCTGCCATGCCAGCGTCACGACGCAGCCTGGCATAACTCCAACTCCACGCCCCGTCACCAGGGTCACATTCACATTCAAATCACACACGCTCAGCACAGCGCACCGTCGCCTCACCAGCGTCATCAGCTCCGTCAGCCGCTGCCTCCCAAGCGACCTTAGCGTGCTGGGATGCGGGGGCGTCGGGAACAGACCCGACACGGGCGCTGCGTGGATGGAGAGCAACAAACAAATGATATCTACACGTATGGCAGAAGCAAGAAGATGACATGGCTACAGGTATGATGGCGGTAAAGGTAAGCGTCATGCCTTTTTACAAACAGATACGTCAGTTATCTAAGTATCACTGCAACCCAAAGCCCCGCTTACCGCTGTCCATCCCGAACGGCTGCGTCCAGGGCTGGTCGGGCCACGGCGGGCACACGATGGGATCAAACCGTTTGAACCACTCCTTGTTCCACCAGATCCCAGACCCGGCAGGGCCCGCCTCCCAGGTGTAATAGTAGTGCAGCACGTGGGGCGCGACGTTGACGGACGAAACGCCAGGGATGGCCTGCTCGGTCACGGCGGCCCGGTGGCGCAGGCCGTGCTTAGCTGCCGCGAACGACCAGCCGTACATCTCGCTGATCCAGGACCGGCCACCCCCGCGCGTTGTGGTGTACCTGTCGCCCGTCGTCCGCCATGCGTCCGGGTCCAGGCGCACTTTCTCCGAATATCGCATGTAGTCATCCACGATCGTCGCCAAGTCCTCACGGTAGATCATGAAGAAGGCGCCGACCTGCAGGTTGTTGTTAGGGTGGGCCGTGATGAGATGGCGATAGCGAAAAGCTTTGTATGCGTGCTGTGATGTGGCCTGGGTGGGCCGTCATGAGATAGCGATAGCAAAGGGTATTGTATATGTGCTGCGATTGTACGTGCTGTGCTGTGGCCAGGGTAGGGGTCCAAGCCTCACCTGGTCGCCGCGGCGTCCGTCGACCCCGCCCACCCGGTCCTGCATCCGGGGCAGCTGCAGGGGCGAGTGAATGCTGTGTTACAATCACACGTTGGGCCAGTTACAGTCTCTGTCCTCCTAGCATGTACGTGCGTGCATACGCCATGCCATGCGGATTGGGAACCGCAACTGCAACGGTGGTCATGCCGCAGGCCTCCCTCGTTCGTCAAGGCACCCATCCATTCAGTCAACTGCTTATGCGCATCCAGCGCATCTCTGGCTCTGTCGTCACCTCTGGCACGATCGCGTCCGCCAGTTCATTTGCCGAGCCCTTCATGTACCTGCGTATGACAGCAATCGAAGGCACAGTGGTGGTCACAGAACGCAACAGTCACAGCAATTGAGGGCGCAGTGGTTGTCACGGAATGCAGCATGCAATGGTCGTCTGGGTACAGGGTGGGAGAGTGGAGCACTCCAGCGCGAGATGGAGAGACCGACACACGGCAGCGGCAGCAGTGTTACAGTCTCTGCCATCCTCACCCGTAGAACGCCCCAACGGGCCTCCCCGGAGTCACGCCGAGTTTCACGGGGTCCAAGGGCGCCCGTATGACCATGTCAGGATCGAAAATAAGCACCACATCCGCATCGGGCTTGGCCTCATCCAGCCATCGCCGGAGCGCGTAGGGGCGGTTGTAGGGGGGGTACGAGTCCCTGGGTTAGCGCAAATGCAAGGGGGGCTTTGTGGGTCAGAGCACGTGCACAAGGGGTTGACTGGGTCCAAGCAAGTGCAAGGACGTGCAAGGGGGCTCGCGTGTCGCAGCACGTGCAAACAAGGATATAAATCACAAAGCAATTGCATAGTCCGGCACCGCGTGGTGAGCATCCTCATGGGGAAAGCGCAAGGCCCGCCGCCAGATGCACAAGGGGTGGCATCGAGACGAGGTGTGCACGCACCCAATTGCGGTGTTATCGGTGGCGTCATCCGTCACGAACGTATCGACGATGTCGAACACCACGCTGCGGGTCTGCCGCACGCGCGCGAGGTCCTCGGGCTTGCAGGAGAGAAGGCGCGTGAGCTTGCCCGGCTGACCCGAGGCACGGAACGAGTGGGCCAGCACGATGCTCTGCCAGTCGAAGTAAGAACTGCATTGCGTCGAGAAGATCGTATGCACCGTCGGAGACGGGGAAGCTCCGGACAGGGGCCTGCGGAGAGAGCGCGAGGGGCCCGGTTGACGCGAGGAAGAGCTGTGTGTGCCAGGGCGACGGCCGCGGCATCCCTCACGATACAGCGGTGTTTGCGAGCGCTCTTGTGAGCAGAGGGGGCGCGAACGCCAGCAGCAACGCCGCGATGACGCCCGCGAGAGGCCCGCTGCGGGGCCCAAACATTTACGAAGGAGCTGAGACGCCGCGGCAGTGTCCTGGCGCCGTCCGGATCGTGCGGTCGTGTCAATACGACACGGGGCAACTTTGTCAACCAAAAGCTGCGCAGGAGCCCTGCTGGCAACAAACATGACGGCTCGCGCATCATGCCCATGGGTGCAGTGGCGTGCGCGGGCTGCACAAGCGACCGCAGATGTCCTACACGGCAAGATTGATGCACACTTCTGCATCCACACAAGTAATCGCGCGAACCCAAGGAGGCTGCGGCTCACCAGCACCTGCGCCAGGGGCCGGCGCTGTCAGAGTTGAGAATTGAGAGCGGATACCGCGCCTGCTGCCGACACATCGGCAACGAGTCGGTGGATAATCGCATGATGGGAGGGGTTGAGTGCGTGTTGGACCTCTGAACAGCGAGACGCGTCGTCACGCAGGGCAGGTCGGGTTTGAAGTGCGCGCGCGTCCGCGAGCGTCGCGACGCCTCCGCGGCGTGGGCGGGGCCGACTCAGCTGACCTGAGCGGCGTTTGCCGTGCGCCGCCGGCGTTGCGCAGGCTATCGCTGCGGGAATGGCCGCGCCAATGGGCCACGAGCTCTTCATGAGAGAGGGCTCCGCGCCCACCGATTGGGTGAGCCTCACGCCGCGTCCCGTCACCCGCGTGTCGGTGTCGAGTCGGGAAACGAGTCAGTGGTACTATCATGGCTTGGGGACGCGCTCGTTTGGCGGCACACCAAGGCTGGTCGCGACGTCGCTTGACGCAGGGCAGCGAATCGGAGGACGCGGGACGCGGGGACACCCGACGCGCGGCGAACCTCGCGCATGAGGTGAATTTAACGCAGCGGCGTCTCCATAGTTGCGTCAAACCTCCTCCCCGAGCGCGACGCGCCGGTGTTTTGACGATGTCCGCTGTTCGCACCTCCCCCCGCGCGCTCCTCGCGCCCGCCGGACGCCGCTTGGCGGCCGATATGTACGAATATCTTGAATCTCTGCAGCGGGAGGCCCGGGACCGCAAGTCCGACGCCCGTCTGGTGGCGCGGATGACGGTGGACGACCTGCGAGACCGCGTGCTGCATCTGATGCAGGCGGAGCGGTCGATGAAGCGGGAGCTGCGGGAGAAGGAGGTGCTGCTGATGAGGGCAGCCGCGCAGAAGCAGAGGGCCGAGGCGAGTCGCGGGGAAGAGGAAAAGCCAGCATGTTGTGTCGCGACGCAAGCGGTGGCTGTTGCAAAGAGCCGTGGGCAGTGACCCTTCCGCCGCCGTCCTCCGTCTGTCTCCATCGCCATCCTCGGTTCTGTAAGTGCGGGTGTCAGTGAGGGTGTTCCTCTGACGAACTTCCCCCCACCCACCCCGCCCCCGCAGCTGGCCAGCAAACGTGCCGTGCTGTCGCAGCTGCCCCTCGAGGAGAAGCGCAACTTCCGCGGCCGGGTGGTGGACCTGGAGGCCCGGCTGGCGGACGCCGCGCAGCAGCTGGCGGCCGCGGAGGCCCGGGTGCGGCGCCAGAAAGACCTCACTGCAGAGGCGGCCAAGCGGGCGTCGGAGAAGGAGGCGCGGGCGCGGGCGGCCGAAGCGAGGGCGGCGGCCGCGCGCAAGGACCTGCAGGCGCTGCGGAGCAACCCGGGGAAGCGACCGCAGTACGAGGCGAGCGCTGGCGGGGCGGGGCTGGCTGGGTAGGCGCCTTCGGGCGAGTCGTGGCATCGCAACCACAGCAGTGGTCAGCGAGAGTCTCTCTTCGCCTCCAGCGCTTCCTGTTCAGCGCTTAGGTGGAGCTATGGCGTTGCGGGGGGTGCGGGGGGTGTTGGCGACACCCAGCCACCGCCCCTACACATGCCACGTTAAGCGTCACTTGACCCACCGTCACCTCTGCTGCCCTCTCAGGACCTGGCCCGTCGCTATAACGACGAGCAGGCGGAGTCCCGCGAGCTGAGGGAGCAGGTGCAGTATTTGCTGAGGCGGTGGGAGGACCAGGGGTTGGCCCCGCCGCCGTTGCCGCCCAGGATGCAGGAGCTGGTGCGGGAGAGGAACCAGCTCAGGTGAGGAGACGTGGCGGGGATGGGTTGCAATGGGTTGCCGATAGATGAGGTGATGAGGGAAGCCGCCGGCACCTCACTCACTCACCCCCGCAGCCGCTACAAGAACTCTCGCCACTCACCCTCCCTCACCGCACCCTCGCACCCCCTTACGCTCTCCCCCTCCCCTTCTCCTTCACCCCAGGGTCGACAAGCAGCGCCTAGACGCCGAGCTGCGGCAGCTGCGGCTCCGCCTGGGCATCGCGACCGACGACGACCTCGCCGATAACGGCGTGCACCTCAGCAACGTGGGCCGGGGCGACGAGGCGTGGGATTTGGAGGAAGTGTTCCTGGCGCGGAAGCACTACCTGCTCGACCGGGCGACGGGGATGCTGATGAGCGCCGAGGGGCGGTGGCCAGTGCCGGTCGGGCGCATGAAGGACGGCGTGCTGTCGCTTACCTGGGAGCAGGTGCACCACAAGTTCTTCGAGAAGCTGGACGCGTACATGGGCCAGTCGGGTGCGTCGCTGCGGGAGGTGTTTCAGGCGGTGGATGCCGATCGGTCCGGCAGCGTGGGAATCGAGGAGATGCGGCGGCTGGTGGCGCACCTGATGCCCGACGCGGGCAGGATGGTCCCCGAGGCGCTCATGTTGATGCTCGACCGGGACGGGAACGGCCAGATCGAGTACCAGGAGCTGGTGGACGGGCTGCGGGAGATTCTGGCGACGCGCCAGTCCGTGGTTTCGGGCACGGGGGCGGCGGAGGAGGCGCTGGCGAAGGTCGCGGAGTTCGTGAAGGGGAACCGGGAGAGGGCCCGGCAGGTGACGGGGTGGGGAGTGATGTGAGGGGTTGGGGGGTGTAGACCAGGTAGGTGAAGGGGTGGTGTGAGTGGGGGTGGGGAGATGTGTGAGGTGCTGGGTGAGGGTGAGGACTACCAGGCGGGTGAGGGTAGCAAGTGGGATTGAGAGTGTTCAGTGGGGTTGTTATTGATGAGGGCAGCAGGGCTGGTGGGGGCGTATTGACAAGGGGTGTTGGTGAGAGCGAAATCTGTTAATACGTATTTTATATGTATTCACACGTATTAACGAACAATTTGATTCGTCGACATCGTCGTTCCCCTTCGCAGATCTTCGACGAGCTGGGCGGCGCGGACGACGGGGAGGTCTCTCTTTCCGAGGCCATCCGAGCATTGGTGCCCCTGCTGCGGCAGATGGGGCGCGAGCTGACGTGGGTCGAGCGCACCACGCTGATTAATTTACTACTATTATGGGACGCCGATGGGTCAGGGACCATCTCTTTTGCCGAGTTCAGCCGCGCAGTCGGGGCGGCACACGTGCGGTACCGGGCGCCCGCACAGGTGAGGCCTGATGCGTGCGGTTGACGTTGACGTACGGAGTTGGGTTGAGTGGGTGTCTTGTGTTACATGTTCTAAGTTATTTCATTGTAGATGTGTACATTGTTGCAATTGTTTTACTTTCTTTTAGTAGACACTGTGGTAATTATTAGCAAGACAATTATAATAATCCCCATTGCTTTTCTCCCCTCTCCCAGGTGGAGCAGCTGCGCGCGGAGCGTCAGAAGGCCGAGGACGCGCGGAGGGCCACGGAGCTGCGGATGCAGCAGCTGGAGAAGCAGTACCGGTGAGGGACACGCTTGATAGATATGATAATATATGATAATAACATTAAATTAATAACATATAAATAAATGAAATATCCATAATAATAATATTTGATAATGAATAAATAATCATATATAATAATACTGATAATATAATACATTATATAATATATTATACAAGTTACAATCACTAATACCACCCCACCCCATCCCGCCCTTGGCAGGGAGAAGGAGCAGCGCTGGCTGATGTCCGACGCCCCCCGCCCGTCCGCCCCCGCTGCCCCCGGCCTTGCCCCCGTGGATTTGGACCCCGCAGCCGCTTCTTCGGTGGACGTGCGGGGATTGCAGGCCAAGGTCCGGCACCTGCAGGACCGATATGCCGAGGTGCAGAGGGCGGAGCAAGAGACGCGGGCCAAGGTGCTGCAGGTGAGAGGGTGGGGGGGGTGGGGGTGGGACAACTGTCGCGGTGCCGCAGGGCGAGTGATGTCAGGGGCAGTTGGTGTGTGGAATAGAGATGAAAGCGGGGGTGGCTATTTGACGATGAGCATGGCATTTTTTTGGTACTCGTATCAAACTTGTATGAGTATCACGATGTTTGTACTTTGTTGACAAGATCGTTATCATTTTATTACCTCAATTGCCGTGCAATAGAGCAATATTATACTATATGCACGTAGACACCGCCCCGCCCATGCACCACCCATGCAACATCCATGCACCGTCCAGGCATCGCCCATTCATCGCACAATGCCTCTCACCCCATCCCCCCCCCCCCGTTCAGGTGACGGTGGAGCGCGACGAGCTGCAGCGGCTGTACGCGGACGCCAAGGCCCGTCTTTCAAAGCTCGAGGGCGAGGCTCTGGAGATGCGCAGCGAGGTCGAGGCATTGAGGGACTACCGGCAGCGGTGCGCGAGGGCAGAGCACGAAGTGCGGGAGCTGGAGGAGAGGCTCAGGTGAGATGGGGTGGATATATAATGTATGTGATCATAAATGTGATATCAACGATGTATGGGTGACTGATGCGGATGTTGATATGGATACATATTGGTATATATATGAGCATCAATGTATGGTGGTCGATGGACATAGAGCTGGAGGAGAGGCTCAGGTGAGGGGACGGGGGTGGATATGAATGTATCGATAGCCTCGCTGAGTGTCCATCTCGTGTCCTTACCTAACAATTATCCCTCACGTCCCTCACATCACTCCCTCACCTCCCTCACTCCCAGGGACGTGCGTGGCAAGGCCATCGCTGCCCCAAGAGAGGCGAGGGCAGAGGTGGAGGGGGCGCAGGCGGCATTACGTGACACAGAGGACGTGAACCGTCGGCTGAGGAGGGAGGTGGAGGTGCTGAGGGGGGAGGTGGCAGAGCTGAGACTCGGGAGGGGTGGCGGTGGCGGTGGTGTGGGTGGTGCGGGGATGGGTGGCGGTGCGGGTGCGGGTGCGGGTATGGGTGGTGGTGGCATTGCGGGTGCGGGTGTGGGTGGGCCCCTGGCAGCGGCGATGGCGGCGGCGGCGGGCGGGGCGGCGGTGGCGGCACAGAGGGCGGGCCTGGCGCCGCATGAGCTGCAGGCCTTGAGGAACGAGGCGCAGCTGCTGCGGATGAAGCTGCGGCAGAGGGAGGTGAGGGGTGGGTGTGGGTGTGGGGGACGGGGATGGGTAGATGTAGAGAGGTGAGGGGTGGCGTGAGTGTGGGGGGTGGTGGTGTCAGCAGTGGTTGTGTGAACTTATGAGCTCCATGGGCCTATTGAGGGTCTCAACTTACAACGTCCTTTGCTGTTCAAACCAAACCAATTGCAATCCACCCACTCTACCCCCCATCCCTCCCCCTTAGGTGGAGTTGGAGGCCGCGCACGACAAACTGGCGGTTTACTTGCAGTTCGAGCGACGGGGTGCGCGGGGACTGGAGCAGATGGGGGTGGAGTCTGCGGCGAGGGTGGGGGTGGACGACATGGAGAAGACCAAAGAGCAGCTGGTGTACGAGCTGAGGGTCATGCGGTGAGTGGCGTGAGTGATGGCAACTGATAGCAATGGGTGTATGAGCTAAGAGTGATGCGGTGAGTGGGGGTGGTAGCAGCGATGCGGTGAGGGGCATGAGTGGCTCAGGCCATGTATGTGGGAAAGAGCAAGGATCACACCCAAAGCGCCACCACCTTGCACGCTCCTATTCAAACCGCCCCTGCCGACCCCTCGGCCCCAGCGACGAGCTGAGCCGGGTGGAGATGGAGGTGGGCAAGCTCCACGAGATGCTGGGGCACAAGGACGCGCAGATGGCGCAACTGCAGAGGCACGCCGACCAGCTGCAGGCAATGCACCGGGTGACGGTCGAGGTGAGCGTGACTGGGTTGTATGATTTGAATGATAGATGCTGTAGTGATTGACTACACAACCTGCAGGCCATGCACCGGGTGATGGTGGAGGTGAGGTGGTGGCTGGTGATACCACAGATTCGCTCACTGCCACCCTTATCACCACCCCCACCCCCCCCCCACATCCACCCCAGGAGACCCGTGCCGAGCGCGAGGCCCTGTCTCGCCGCATCGACTCCCGCGACGAGCACATCCGTCGATTGGCCGAGAAGGAGGGCCGCTATGGCGTCCCCGGCCGGGCCAGGCGCGTTTCTGGCGCCAGCGACACGGCCGGACTGGCGGACAACGAGAACGTGCTGGAGATGGAGGCGAGTGGTATACGGGACGTGACGTGATGGATTGCAACGGTCGAGACGATGTGCTAAGGAGATGCAGCAAGTCGTTGCTGGCGTGGCTGTAACTGTAAGTGTTACTGACGCTCACTCTTGTCATCCACCACTCCCACTCCCTCTTATCCAACACTCTCATTCCCTTCCCACCCCACCCAGATCGCCGAGGCCTCCCTCGACCCCTCCGTCCCCGCCCCCCCCTCGGGCACCTTCGTGGCCGTGGACTTTTACCGCCACGCCACTGTGGTGTCCTCCGTGGGACTCGGATCGAATCCCAGGTACGGATCCACGCTCCAATTCATCGTGGAACCTTCGCTGGACTTTTTGCGGCACCTGGATGGCGCGGCTGCGAGGGTCGACCTTTGCCAGCCCGACGGGTTCGGGTTCGCCACCCTGGGAAGGGGCCTGCTGCCGCTGCGCAAGTACCTGGAAACGGCCTTGCGGGGGCAGGCGACCACGCCCGTCACGCTGTACGTGGATGTGGTGGGGGCGGACCGGAAAGCGGTGGCAAGGGTGCGGGTGCGGGTGCGGATGGCGCGGCCTTTGCCGAGGCCAATTGTGGACGATTACGTGGTCATGCGGCAGAGGGAGGCGCGGGACGCGGCGAGGAGCGGGGGGGCGGTGGCCGAGGCCGTGGCTCTGGTGAGGGGGCGGTGGGTGGTGGTGGTGGGGGTGGGGGGTCGTGAAGGGGTGGTCTGGGGTGCCTGGGATGGGGCGGTGACTGATAAGGGATGGAAGGGGGGGGGGGGGGGGGGGGTTGAAAAGATTTGGTGACGGTGGGTCATGGGAGATGCACTGCAGACTGATGCCGTTTCCTCCCCTTCCCTTCCATATCGCATATCACATCCCTCACTCCCCCTCTCCCCACCCACCCCAAGTCCCAGCGCGACCCCTTCCACCTCTCATACCTCACATCCCCTCCCCTCTCACAACACATCTCACATCCCCCTCTCTCTTACCCCACTCCCTTACCCCCACCCCCGGGCCCAACGCTACCCTTCCCTCCCCTTTTAAAACTCACATCTCACCCCCTGCCCCTGTCTCCCCCACCCACCCCCAGGCCCAGCGCGACCCACCCTTTCCCTCTCATATTCAAATTTCCTGACCCCCTGTCTCCCACCCAGGCCCAGCGCGACCCCTCCCACGCCCCCTCACTGTACCTTCTCTACATGTCGCATCACATCTCATATTCCCCACTCCCCCTTCCCTCTCATATTCAAATTTCCCGACCCCCCTGTCCCCTTACCCCCACCCCCAGGCCCAGCGGGACCCCTCCCACGCCGCCGCCATCCAGTTCGGCGTCACCTATGTCTCCGACCTGAAGCCCCAGGGCGGTCTGCCCTACCAGTGCTCCCCTCACGTTTCCTACACCTTCCCGGGTCTGCCTTCTGGGGACATGTTTAGTGATGTGGGGAGGGGGGTCAACACGAGGCTGGATGACGTGCAGGCGAGGGGTGGGGTGGGGATGTGGGAGTGAGTGAGTGTGGGAGGGATGCATGTGAGTTGAGAGGCGTGCATGCGAGGGGATGGGGAGGGGGCTGGGAGTGAATGGGTGTGGGAGTGAGTGCGTGTGAATTGAGGGAGGTGCAGGCGAGAGGGGGAGGGGTTGGTGTGCGGTGGCTGCTTGGTGCATTATTTGATCCAGGGACATATAGAATACGTCAATTTTGTGTGTCAATAACAACCCCTCTCCACCACCCCATCCCTGTGCCTCAGGAGGTGGTGTTGGTTCGGACAGCGGGGGTTGATCAAATGCTGGCATCCACGCCTCTCATGGTGGACGTGTTTGACGACAGCCAGGCGAGTGATGAGTGACGGCTGCATGGGGAAGTGGACACATGCAATGGGCACGCGCAATATGACATAGTAATAAAAATAAAAAGTACTATATATCACGTCATATCCCTCTCCCTCGTCACCACCCCAGGAGGGCCCCGCGGGCGTCCTGGGCCGGGCCCAGGTGTCTCTGGCGGACCTGACGCAGGGCATACCCGTGGACGGCAGATTCCCGGTCATGCACCCGCGCACCCGGCAGGTGTGCGGCACGGTGCACGTGTTCGCGAGATGGACGGACCCCCTTGCACCGGCAGCACAGGCGACGGGAGCGACTGCGGTGGGGGCGGGTGCAACAGGGGGGGTGGCGGCGGGGTTGGCAGTGGGCGGGTCGCCTCTGATGGGTGCCGTGACGAGCATGGGCGACGCGGCGGCCGTCAGGTGAGCGAGCGGTGGGGTGGGGGTGGGAGTAGGGGTGGGTGGAGTGCGGGGTACATGGGGTTGTCACGTCATCCATATCATGTTATCAATCCTAGTTATACCATCGCAGCACCATAAATTAATGTACTATCATCCAATATCGTGCAGGATGGTGACCCAGGACCCCTGGGTGCTCCAGACCTCGGGGCGGCCCCGGTACCCCGACGACGGCCGGCCACGCGACCCGGTCTTCTTGCTCGGCCCTCACCCGGCCGACTGGCCCAACGACGACGCCACTCTAGTCATATGCGTCGACAGGGTGGAGCTGGGGGCGGAGCTGGCGCGGAGCGACCGGGCGCGGGCGGTGGCGGTGACGGTGGGGTTTTTGGAGGAAGGGATGGGAAGGGATCAGGCTGCGAGATTCCACGTGTCGCCTGCGAGGGAGAGGGAGGGCGCGATGGTGGCAATCGGGCACGCGGTGGGGTACGCGCTGGCGGGGGGCGGGGCGGGGGTGCGGGCGCTGCGAGGGGCGCTGCGGGAGCGGATGCGGGAGGGTGGCGGGCGCATGGATGTGACGTTCCGGCTGCTGGGGGTGCGGGGGGCGGGGGAGGGGGACGAGGAGCTGGCGTGGTGCAAGGGTGAGCGGGGGCAGGGGTGGGGGCAGGTGGGTGGGGTAAGTGGGGAGGGTGCGGATGAGGTTGGCGGTATTGAAATAGCCAGATGTGTTGTGGTCACTGCATCCTGTAGCGCTGCACCCATGGTTGCACCCAAGGGCCCACTTCAGCACTCTTACATGCACACAACATGCATACCCCTCTTCCCTTGCAACGCAGCGAGTCTCCAGGACCTGCTGGACGGGAAGACGGACGTCTCACGTCGCGTGGCGATGGCGGGGGCGTCGGGGTACTCGGTGGCTACCCTGGGATTGACCATGCGTGGGTGGAAAGCCCTCGATGCCCTCGCGAAGAGCCGCGATTGAGTTTCTTAAACGACGGAAAGCGCCCGATTGCGCGGGCGGGGCGGCGTAGGAAGCAGTGCGGCGACGCTGATATCTGTGAAAGATTGAAAGCGGAAGTGACCGGTCAAGCTGACTCACCCTGGCAGAGAACTGGCGTGCGTCAGAGCTTGCTCGCTTAGGTTCGTGCCTTTCAAACCGTCGCAAAAGCATTTCCGTGCGTACTTCTGCGTCGACTGCGCGCAAATCGGTGCAATCGGTGCAGCCGGCATAGTGAAACAGCAAACGCAAAGCCAGGCGTCTTTTCGACCTGACTGCGGGCTTTTAGCCGACCCTAGCCACAAGCCCTAGCTACTGAGTCGTAAAGCTATCGGCTGAAATGACGGGCCCGCACCGGCGGGCCCCGCGGCCGCTGCTCTGGGCGGTGGCGTGCGTGGTCGCAACGCTGCTCCTCGCGGCGCGCGGCGCGCTGGCCGCCTCCTACGCCCCCGGCTCCGTCGTCCCGACTTCGTGGCGCGGTCAATTCCAGCGCGTGCGCACCGTCGCGCAGCCGCTGCTGCACAGGCGAGCATGCGCGCTGAGCGCCGCGGATGCTGGCCCCTCCCGCGACGCCTTCGCGAGCGTGGAGCCTCCACGGGAGCGCGATCGCAACTTCTGCGCATGTTCAACATCAACAGTGGCCGGCGTTCGCACATATCTCGTCCGCGGCGCGAGCTCGGCCCCTGTTGCGCCGCAGGCACTGTCCAGTGTTCGGCGTGGACAAGATGGTCGCCATTCCCCTGCCGAAACCGAACGAGGTCGAACTTGGTATCGAGGATGACTACAAGCTGCAGCTGCTGGTGCGACTCGCGGCGCGCACGCGCGTGCCTTTGCTTGGCTCGCTGGTGCGCCATTGCTCTCTGATTCTTTCGACTTCCGCCCTCGCCAGGTCGACCACGAGGTCTTCCCGACTTCATGGATCCGCGTACTTGGCAAGCGCAATGCCGGGGAGGGCATCCCGCTGGTCATCGTGACTATCGACTATGTCGGGCAGGAGGTGACACGGGTGCGCGCCACGCTCACCGAGCTCCCCGACAGGCATCACAAGGAGCATCGGGAGATTATCGAGGAATACCTGATGAGACCGGCGGCCGCGGCGTGCAACCAGAGCACAGAGGCCGTTGCATTTGGTTGGCGAAAACCAACTCGCTTTCCCACCGGGAGCGTTTCATCTTGCAATCTCAGGACCCGAAGAAGTGGCCGAAGCACGCGATCGTGTCGTACCAGTGGCGCAACGTGGCGCGGGTGGACCTGGAGGCGGGGGTGGGCGTGGCGGTGCTTCTGGGCCTCGTCGCGGCCGGGGCGGCGGGGTGGAGGTCGTTTGCGGGGTACTTGGATGATTTCCAAGAGCTTTTGGACGTCGCTGCGGGGGGCGGGCAGGCGCGGGTGCAGGGGGCGGCGGGTCCGTCGGGGCAGATGGATGCGGGGTCGTTTGCACAGGGCTTGGGCGGCGGGGTGAGCGTGATGGGGGCGGTGCAGGCGGTGGGGGCGGCGTTGAGCCCCGTGGCGGGGACGTTTGCGCCGATGCAGGCGCAGGGGATGAAGGGCGATTGATGGATGGATGGGGGCGATTGGCAGGGGGGTTGCGGGTCCCCAAGTGGGTAGCAAACAGTGGCCTGGGTGGGGCTTCATAGCTCCGAAGCGCTGACTTATTGAATATTGAAAGTAGCATTGCGTGTTTGAACAACAGCTAGACTCGAATGGTCACGCATCATCTACAGGCGCGGCTTGCCGCACAACCCCGCCATAACATGGCACACTTGCCTCAGCACAATGGAAACGGATCGTCAGCACCAGTCGCGGAGCATCGGAACGGCATGCGCAAATGATGTCACTACTCCATGCGCCCCATGTCACGACCGTCGTCGGTGCATGGGAGCCATCGCTGGACTAAGCAGGGTCAGGCAGTCCCTGAGCAGCCCCTCTCTGTGCTCAGAACTCGAAACCCTCATACTTACCAACAGTAACTCCTTCTTAATACCCTCTCTCCTTGCTTAGAACTCAAGACCCTCAACAATTACGTACGATCACTCCTCGAGCCTTCTCCGCGCTCAGAACTTGAGCCCCTCGATCCCCGCGTCGCTGATGGAGTTGAAGGGCATGGTAACACCCCCGTCGTGGGCGCTCGCGAGGGACTCCCCGAGGAACGCCGCCAGCATGTGGAACACCAGGGTCCAGTAGGGCCCCAGGAACACCATGCAGGTGGCCGACGCGGCACCTAGGCCGGCGAGCATCGCGTCAGATGCCTGGGGCGAGGTGCCGTTGCTCAGGAAGACCAGCGCCAGCACCGCCAGGACAGCCACGTACAGCGCGGTGGCGTTGGCGGGGGCGAGGAACACGAGCGCGAGGCGGGAGGCGATCAGCACAGCCGCGAAGGCGCAGGAGTGGAAGAAGTGGACGTGCTCGAATTTGGTGGCGAAGGCACCGAGGATGGCGGTCCAGGCCAGGAGGGCGGGGATGGCGAAGGCGGGGTAGGGGGCGAGGAAGTAGGCGGCGGCGGCGCCGAGGACCGCCATGGCGAAGGTCACGTTCAGGGCGTCGCGGGTGTAGGGGGTCACCTGGGGTGGGGGTGGCAGTGAGGGTGAGAATGAGGGTGGCAGTCGGGGTGGCAGTGAGGGTGCTGGTGAGAGTAGCAGTGGCTCGCTTGCTCGCCTGGGAGAGGAGGTGGCGGATGGTGGTGGCCTGGATGGACCGGTTGTCGCTGTCGAGGGCGGCGCGGGCGTGCATGACCACGCCCGAGTCCCGCATCCTTGCCAGCATGTCCTGGTGGACGCGGAGGCCCTGGGATCCCAGAAGGATCATCTGCGGGGGGGATCGAAGGGGCGACGCGTGGGAGGAGGGACGCAACGCAACACGCGAGCGGGTCAGCGATGTCGGGGTGGGTGCGGAGACGAGTCTCTTGGCACATCCATGGTACACCAAAAACACCGCCATCGTGGTAGTGATTATCTCGGCGCACATGCAAGCACACGAACCCTGTCGTGGCAACACCAACGACCACCCCCCAGGATAGCATCGAACCCATCCCGCCAACCCTCCTCGCCTGCAGCGCCTTGGCGCACATCTCGGCGATCACAAAGTCCTTGTTGCGGAGATTCCACGCGAGCGCCGCCACGGCCCCGGCGCGCACCGCGAGCACCTGCCCCTCGGGGGAGGTGCACGCCAGCTGCACGAACTGCGCCGCCACCCGCCGCGCCGCCGCTGAGTCGGTCCCCTCGGACCCCATGACGTCATCCGTGGTCAGGTCGTCGGGGATGCCCTCCGCGTCCGTCTTCTTGGGGTGCGCGCCGGAAGCGGGCGCGGGAGCGGGGGCGGGGGCGTCGGCAGACGTGGATGCGTTGGCGGTGGTGGAGGTGTCACGGGCCGCGCGGCGCTGGGCCGCCTCGGCCGCGCGCTCCTCGTCGCCGTGCTCGATCGTGTCGTCGCTGCGGGGGCACAAGAGGCGGGCCGTGGGCAGGTGGCACAGTAAGAGGGCAGCTAAACGACCGTGTCGGCCACTTGGGGGTGGGCCCCTGGTTTGCATATGATGCGCACAGTAAGTAAGACCCTCCGCTGCAGCTCTCGGGCCCCTCGCATAGTATCTGTGTCACACTTGCTCCCCCTTTTAAGGTAACCTCCTCACCTGCTGGCGCTGCTGGGGCGTTCGCGGTGCCTCCTCCGCAGCCCGCCCTCGGCCCGCCTGCGCTCCCGCTGCGCCTCGTCCGCCTCGATCTCCCGCACCGCAGCCGCCACCTCGTCCTCCCCCGCCGCGCCCGGCGCCGGCGCGACCTCAGGCGTCGCTTCGGCGGCCGCCTGGGCCCCCGGCACGCGCCCCTCGGCCTTCTTGCGCGGGGCCAGGAACTCGGCCACGCCGGGGAGGCCCCGGAGGTCCGAGCAGAGCTCCATGCCGGCGCCGAGGACGCGCACGACGGGCCGCACGAGGCCCTGGGCGAGCACGCGGCGGTGGCCGGCCGGGGAGTGGCCCATGAGCGTCGACAGCCCCTCCACCGCGGCCAGCACCACCTCCCGGGGCCCGGTGCGCACGGCACGCGCGAGGATCTCGACGACGTCCGATTTGAGCACCTTCTCGTGCGACTTGGGCCCCTGGAACACGGCCCCCATGGCACGCACGGCCGCTGCGGCCGACGCCGGGTCGGACCGCATCTGGTCCGACAGGATGCGCTGCAGGTGCGCGAGGACGCCGGAATCGTAGAGCGCGTCGGACCCCGCGCCGAGGAAGCCCAGGCAGTCGACGAGCTCCAGCGTGTCGCGGCGCAGCGCCTCCAGGTCGCAATTGACCAGCGTCGCTGCGGGCGCGGAATCGAAACATGCATCATCAAATATGGAATCACAGCATATCGACTGCCCAGCGACCGCGAGAGAGCGTTGCTGCCCGGGGGACTCTAAGCGAGTCGAGAGCGCAGGTGCGCAGGAGCGAGCAACCAAGCATTGTAGAGGCGGCCGGCGCGTCGCCGCCCCGCCCCGCCACTGGTACCACGCACCGGTGATGGCGCGCAGGATGGCTCCGTTCTCCGCGAACTTCTCGATGGTCGCGGGGTCCATCATGCACATGTGGCGCGCGCAGGCGAGGGCGAGGGCGAGGAGCTCGGCGTCTTTCTTCGCGAAGGTGCGGCTGCGGAGGAAGCGCACGGGCTCCCGCACCTGCCAGTCCTCCTGCAAGCGAGGAGAGGGGAGCGGGCGTGTCACGAGGGTGCCAGTCCTTATGAGGGTGTGCAGCGGGGCACATATGTGCAAGGGTGGACGTGCAATTATCCACCATAAGCGTCGTCCGTAACAACTGAGCAGTGTACACCCCATCCCAAGCGCAGCAGCCGTGCCAGGCGACTCGCCTCTGGCTCCGGGACGACCGAGTTGATGACGTTGGACACGCCCGCGACGGCCCCAGCCTCAATGAGGCGGCCCTTGATGCCCCGGTGGCTCAGGAAGAGGGCGATGGTGCGCAGGGCCACGGCCTTGATGCGGATGTCCACGTCCAGCAGTGAGACGGCCAGGGCCCTAATCACCGACGTACCCCTGCAGAGGCGGTCAGCGAGAGAAGCGTTGCAGATGGGCGTGGCACACAAACAACAGGGTGGGTAAGTCACAGTCCGGGTCGAAAACAACAGAAAGCACAGCGAGTCGTTGCGTTCGAGTGCCGAGCAAAGGGTTCCCAGCTGCTCACTCGATGTGGAGGGCCGGGTTCTTCGCCTTGCGGAGGATGTTGGCCACGGCGCGGATCGCGCGGTACTTGGTGTCGCTCCGCTGGCTGCAGATGAGGTCACCGAGGGGTCCCACGGCGCCGGCCTCTGCAGCGCGGAGCGGAGAAGAGGCAAGGTGACGGAAGCACCCCGCGCGCGAGGGACGGCTCCCGCCCGCGCCGCGCGCCCAGACATCGGTCCGTTTTCGCCGAATTTACGCACCTAACAGCCTGGTGGCGACGTCCGGGAAGAGCTCCGCGACGTTGCACACCATCATGACGTAGTTCTCCTTGTCAGCCTCCTTCATCTTCGGGAGCTTGGCAAGGTATCCCCGCATCTCCTCGACCGTCGTTCCGATGTTCACCATCTCACAGGGCTTCTCCGGGTGGTCCTGCGGGGCGGGGCGCGCGCGGGCGCGTTGGCCAAGGCGCAACATGCGTGGGCCCGCCGCGCGGGGGTCGGGGCGCCATCCCGCGTCGCGGGAGCCGCGTCGGCGTGTCTCTCACCCCCTCAGCCTGGCTGTCGTCCTGCGGGGCGGCCTCGCCCGCGCCGCTGGCGGCGCCAAAGCCCATCGGGCACGCCCCGCCCGACCCCGCGCCGGCGACCGGGCTCGCGGCATTGTCATGGGAGCAGCTGCACGAGGCCTCCTGCTTGGCCCCGAAACCGAAGGGGCATCCGCCGGAGGACGCGACCGGGACGTCCTCGACCTCCTCCTCCAACTGCCCGGGCTCGTCCTCCACGCCCAGGTACTGGTCGTCGAACGCCATGTCCTTGGGCGGGAGCTGAGGTCCCCCTTCCCCGCTCTCAGGGGCCGTGAACCCGAACGGACACTTCCCCATCTTCGGTCAAAGCTGCGGGGCGAGGAGCACTGGGCGTCGCCTGTGCGCTGGTGCGCGACGCGAGCGACCGGCCTTCCACGCGCCGAGAGGGAGAAAGATGCGACGAATCTATGGCAGAAGCGGGAGGCCATCGCGATGACGCGGTCGTCGCGGGCTACCTCTAACGCTGCCCGCGGGTCGGTCAACGATCCCCGCAAGGCTGCCATGCGGCGTTATTTTATATATAGGTATCGCGCCAAGCCTCCCACGCCCCGCTCTCACCTGGTTGTTGCCTTTGTAAGGTGGACTGCCAAGCAAGGGGGGTGATATCGTCGCAATCTATCAGCGTGAGGCGCCTGATGCGGATGTCAACTCCTGATTGGCCATGAAGGAAGGATAAGGAGAGGCCGCTTAATTGGGTCCTTGCAAAGCCCCAGCCCTACCCGCAAGTAAACAGGCCAGCGCAAAGAGGGCCAGGAGTCGGCTGAAACGTGGGGAGCATCACGGAGCTGCCAGGTGCAGGTGGAGGGGGACTGGAAGACGATATGTCACACGACTTGGGCCGAGCAGCAGGGCACTGCGAGGGACGTGCTGTGATGTTCGAGGAGGCACCGAAGGACAAGACCATCCACCTCATGAGGAAGGGTCTTGGGAGGGCATGAGGACGGGGATGGTGGTCCCAGAGATTCCTTTGAAATCTCTGGCCTAGCTGACTGCGCTGCAGGACCTGTCGTGCACGACCGACGTATCGCCCAGCGCCAGTTGGGGAACACCTTGTCTGACATACCGCTCAGGCTAGACCGCGACCCAAGAGATGACAAGGAAGGGCCGCAGAACGTGGCAAACCCACATCGTCAGGCCCAGCGGGCTTGCGACTAGCGGGGCTATGGACGGGCGGGCACAGCTGCCCTTTGCCACGTCCAGTAAACACATGGATGAACCGTCCGTCGGTCTTCCGCGCCCGAAGTCTGGCAACACACGATCGCCTCAGCCTCAGTTCAGGGCCGCGCCCTTGTCGTCCGCCACCTCCGCCTCGTAAAGCTTCGCAGCCGCCTCCCCGTACGTCTCCCCGGGGGCAGGCCCCGGCGGGACGTCCTGCACGCACGTTGGCGCCCGTCGCATGACTCTCTGTGGCAGCATTGTCCTGGCATACACACCTTGCTTGTCGCTCCAACTGCGTAGCTGCTCGTCGCGTCGCCCCCCCCGCTCGCCTTGGTGAGGATGAACACGGACCCCCGCGGGCCCCGGGAGATGCGCAGGTTGTCGTCCAGGTACGTGGTGATAAGCCACGTCTGGGCCTGGTCGCCCTGGATGGGCAGGGACGCCTCCTTCGGCAGCTGCTTGAAAAGCTCCTGTGCGAGCGACAGCCCCTGCTGCGCCACGCCCTTCAGCGGCTCCAGGACGGGCTGAATCGGCTGCAGGTCCACGCGCTGGCCCATGATGGAGAGCTCCCCGGGGATGTCCACGTTGTCGAGCAGCTGCAGGGTCGCGATTGAGCCCTGGTTAAACTTGACCTGGAGGCGCTTGGGCGACCGGACCTCGAGGTTGGCCGACGTCGACACGGACGTCTTGGACAGAGGCACCGAGATGTCGACCTGCGGGGCGCGACGGCGGCGGGGGGGTCGCGGAAAGTATCTGCCAAAGCGTCTGCACAGGCTTGCAAACTGGCCAAACTTGCCTTGTTCTGGACCTTCATGCTCCGCGTGTCGATGGTCTGCGAGATGTCGCCGATCTCCACGCCCGGGAGCCGCGACAGCGCGAGCACCGCGATGAGCTCGCTCCCCGACGTGTAGGCCAGCTTCCACGTCCCGCTCAGCTTATCGGCGTCCTCCGTGGGCGAGGTCGTCGGGTTGCATGCCTCCAGCTGTGTGATCAGCTCGTCAATCTCCGCGCGCACCTGCGGGGCCGGAAGGTGGGTCGTCGCGGCGGGGCGGGGCCGTGCGCATGGGAACAGCCAGCTGACGACGGCGCCGGGGGCGCGCTCCTGCGATGCGGGCGCGCGTGCGAGCCCCTGCGTCCAAGTCACGCAGCTCGGCCGCGGGACCGGCCAGGGCGCGCGCCGCCTCGACGCGGGAGGGGCCCCACAGTTCAAGAGGCGCCTGCTGCAGGTCGTTGCGGAACGCAGCCCCGGCGAAGGACTGGACCCCGCAGCACGCGCCCCCGCGACTTGCGCGTGGGACCGTCCTCGCAGCAGTCGCGCGGCGATCGCGGGCGCGAGGAGGGCCTGGCAAGGACCAACGGGAGCCCCACCTCGCTGCGGGCCGTGAGGCCGCGATCTGTGCCGTACAACGAGTCGAGCAGGGCCGCCTTGACATCCTCCGCGCTCATTTGGTACCCGCTGGCGAACTCGGCCGTCGCCCGCACCCGCCAGGCCTGGCGACGGGCACCCGCCGCGCGGGTGGGTGCACGGGCCGTCGCCACCGACGACGACGGCCCGGCCTTGGCCAGGGAGCGTAGCATGGGTGTCCGGGACGACCGACGCCAGCCGCACGGCGAGGTGGAACCGAGAACTCGCTATGGAAGGGGATATAGCTCGTGCAATATGGTCCGCATGCGGATTCGCGCCCGATTTCGACGGAACGGATGCTCGGATGCTGGGATGTGCGCCCACCGGTCGTTTCGGGGGCTAGCCCAGGGTAAACCCGACCCGCCGAGACTCTTGCCGCTGCCACGCGACGCCCGGCTTATGACTGGTGCAAAAATCTACGTCGTGCGCGCCCCTGTACTCGGCTCCACAACCTCGCAAGCGTAAGAGGCCGCGCCCACGCGCCGAGCCGCGCATCCTTTTGTTTTGCGTCGAAGGACAGTTACGAGGGCTCGTCGGCTCCGAGGCGGACCGAGGTCGAGAGAACAGGGCCCTGACGGGTGAGAGCGCCGAGCCGCGGAGCTGGAGTCCCGAGGGCGCCAGCGTAGGGTGGAGGCGTGTCACGGCCGCGCGGGAATGCTCGCGGGCTGACGACGGCGGCCCAGGGCGTCCCCGAGGCAGGGGTAGGGAACGCGCCTGTGCCTGATCCCCCCCGGCGTATCCTCGCCCTCCAGCCGCTCCCGTCGTCGTTTCTCGCGCTCAAGAACGATTTCGCGATGCGCGGGCCCAGAGGGAACCCCGCCCAGGCCCCTGTTGGCCTGCTGCAAGTTCGAACCACCCTGCCCCGCAGGGGGTCGCTGCCTCCGTGGGTGAGACATGTCGTACGCGTACCTGTTCAAGTACATCATCATCGGCGATACGGGGGTCGGCAAGTCCTGCCTCCTGCTGCAGTTCACGGACAAGGTGCGTGCGCACAGGCCCTGGCGCCTCATCCCAGGCAGCGCTGTTCGGCCAGCGCTCCCGCGAAATGCCTCTCCGCGCGCATCTGCGTCGGCGAGTCTCCTCCCGCGCTCCGTCTCCGCAGCGGTTCCAGCCCGTGCACGACCTGACGATCGGCGTCGAGTTTGGGGCGCGCATCATCGCGGTGGAGGGGCAGAACGTCAAGCTCCAGGTGCCGTGCGCTGTTCCATAATTGTTGAACTTTCCGTCTCTCTGTCCGCGCGCTCTCATGCCCCGGGACGCGCCGAGCATGTTGGCGCATGGCGAGATTCCGGGCCTTCTTGTCCCTGCCATCAGATATGGGACACGGCGGGCCAGGAGTCCTTCCGCTCGATCACTCGATCGTATTACCGGGGCGCGGCGGGGGCGCTGCTGGTGTACGACATCACGCGGCGCGAGACGTTTGACCACCTCACGTCGTGGCTCGAGGACGCCAAGCAGCACGCGTCGCCGCACATGACCATCATGCTGATCGGGAACAAGAGCGACTTGGGGCACCGGCGAGCGGTCACCTACGAGGAGGGGGCGGCGTTTGCGAGGTGAGCGCTATACACGCGTGTACTTTACCGCACTGTGACTCACCAGGCATGACCGTTTTGCTTGGTACCGTGCGCCAGCAATGCGATGCGATGCTGTTGGTTCGCAGGGAGCACGGGCTGGTGTTTCTGGAGACGTCGGCGCGGACGGCGCACAACGTCGAGGACGCCTTCATCAACACGGCACGGGAGATCTACAAGTGAGGGCGCTGTGTCTCAGTAGTGGGACGTAGATGGATGTGTGGGGCGATGGAGTCGTCGAGTCGTGTTGTTTGGGGACTTGTTTGGGCCCCATGCAAGTGCTGGGTGTTAGGAGCCATGCTCCCTGCGTGTGCTCTCAGCGACTGTGAGCTGAGCACCGCCGCTGTAACTGGTGGCTAGGGTTGTTAACACTGACTTGCCATCATGCACAGTGCCATTCCTCTTCGATTGCCCCGCAGGAAGGTGCAGACGGGCGCCATTGACGTGACCAACGAGTCCAACGGGGTGAAGGTGAGAGACGCGGGGCGAACTGCGATGGATGGCGGATTCGAGACTTTAATGTAGTAATTAAGCACAGTAATGGGTTTGCTGGGAGGCTGCACGCTGTGACAAAACGCAGGCCGAAACACAATGGTGCCTCCGCTTGCACGCAGATGGGGTACCCGCAGCAGGGCGCGCCGGGGGTGATACGGCCCGGGTCTACCCCTCCTGCCCAGCGCAGCGGGTGCTGCTCTTGAGGCCTCCTTGGGTCGCTTGCGCCTCCTTGCTGCGACGTGCACTGAATCCACACTCACTTCCCTGCTCGCGGGGCCTTGCTTGAAAACGCACCTTTGTTGAATGTTTCGCTCGGTTGGCCGCGCGCTCAGCTGCAACGGATGCAGGGACATGAGACCTGCAGCACGCAGGATGCGTCTTTGCGAGCCACATCGAAAGCGTGGCCCGTCATTTGGTCTCCCTTCGTCCTCGTCTCTAAACGCGTGTCCGCGATGCATACGGCGACTCCGTCCCACCACCGGCCGGGCCGGGCAGGAGGGGGATTATCGGCGGCCCACTTATGGTACATGGTGCGGATCGGGGCCGCCATCGCTGAGCGTTCAGTTGTTGAATCCATCAACATACGCGTTAGGAGGCGCGAACGTGTGCGCTGCGATGCCTTCTCGCGGCCCCACCTGCACCCATCGCCCCCACCGCCCGCAGGCCATCCTCGCGCTGCTCGTGCCGTTTTTCGTCATCTCCCGGTACGGGCAACGGAGCGAGGAAGCCCAGGAGCTGTGCAATTGCGAGTGCGACGCGCCGTCGCGGCCCAGGGACGACGGATGCCTGCGCGTATTGCAAAGCATGACGAGCGCCCGCTCCGACCACGGAAGCCCGGCCTACGTGGCGCCGGAGGTCCCTCACGCCATCGCCACGCTCCGCGCCACGCGCCAGGTGAGTGCCGGGACGCATCGCACATGGCAGCAAAGCAAAGCACGACACACTTCCTACGGTCGCGCGAGGCTTCTCTCGCAGGAACTGGAGTACACCGCGAGCATCATCGACGTCAAGCCATCCACCATCTCGCCCGACATGTGGGGGGCCTTCGCCAAAGGCGAGCGGTGCCCAGCTGCGCATGCGTGTAGCTCCTATCGACAACGATCATCTATCCCATAGCTCTGACTCGACATATCGCAGTGGACCTCCCGGCCCTGACGTTCCTGGGCACGTACATCGGCGACATCTTTGACCTCGACACGTTTGACGACCACGTCGACCCCAGCCTCTACTACTACTCCTTCGCCGTGCACCGGTGGGTAGTGTGAAGCGAGGGTGTCAATCCACACTTTTTGACAATTCCAGCAGTGCCGCGCCTATTTCAGCCACCGACCCACTATCCACACCCCCGCCAGCGCCGCACCTCTCACCCCCACTCTCCACCCACACCCCCCCGCAGTGCCGCGCGCAGCTTCCCCCCCGCCGTCGACGACGTCGATTCCTGGGAAGCCGCGTATGGGTTCGATTCCTACGACCTCCTCGTCCCCCGCCTCCCGTTGGACCCGAGGGGCGCCGACTTCATCGATGGCAACTTCAACGCCACGCCCTTCGTCAACGAGGCGCCCCCGGGGACTCCCTACAACGTCATGTCAGGCACGTTACCCGCAAGCAATTATCAATCTCATCCCCTGCAAGGTTGACACCCCGCAGTGTCGTCGCATGCCTGCATGTCACACCTCGCCCATGTCACGTCATCCTCACATCACCCATAGACCTGAGGCTGACCACATGCCTCACTTGCACCCCCCGCAGTCTCATCCTATGCCTACGATCTCCACGGGCCCCCCACCGAGGTCGACGGTGACCGTGCGATTGTGGTGGAGTTCTACACCTGCCGGCCCGTGGCCGCGGGGGAGGAGCTCTTCATCAGCTACGGCCAGGGAGTGAGTGCGCGTGATTGCAAGCGACTACTAGCCGTGGTCACATCTATTGATAAATGTGCTGTCCATCAGCTGTTCATGGCGAGGGAGTGAGTGCGCGTGCTTGCCTTTGACGCCAGCAATGGTCACACACACATGCTGTGCCCCATAACAGCTCAATGCCTCATGCCCCATGCTCATCATCGCCCTCTCATGCAGTATTCCCGTGACTATCCGGTCAACTCGGACCTGGGGGAGTGCGCCCTCGACAAGGAGCTGGTGAGCACTGCTATTGCACCGCTTTCTAACCCAACGCCGGACTGGCTTACTTACGCCCACCCACCCACCCACCCACACACACAATGCGGGGTGGCAATGGGTGTGAGTGAGGGCAGGGGAACCCCTGCCCTTGCTCCCCGCCCTCGCAGTACATCTCTGCCAAGGGCGGCCCGGCTTGCAGGGTTCTGGCGAGCGCGAGCTGACAGCTGCCTGTCAGAATCAGTGGAGCTCTAAAATGCGATCGGGAATTGTTGTTGGGAATGTCAGGAGGAGCTAGTTGGCACAGATGAGACAGCAGAATGGTGCTTTCAATGATCATGGGTGGCCAAACACAGTCACCATTGACATGTATTGCATGACAACGCGTGTAGCCCACCACCCTCTCACCCCCCCTCACACCCGCGTCGGCAGCACCACCCGGCTCTCCAGCCCCTCTCCCCCCACAAACTCCACATGCACCGCCTCCCTCCGCCCCCGCCCCCGCCTCCCCGCATCTCTTGCCACCAACTCCCATGCCGACCCCATCTCCCTCTCGCTCCGGTCGCCCCACGGCCCCAGCGACGCGAAAGCGGACCCCAGGGACCCCGCCGCGCCCACCAGCGCCCGCAACCCCACCCCCGCCGCCGCCCGCCCCTGCCGCCCCTTTCGCCCCCCATCCAGCCCCGCCCCCGCCCCCTCCCTCGCCTCCGCCACCTCCTCGTGCAGCTCCCCCGCGAAATTGGCCCGCTCGCTCGCGAACAGCGCCAGTCTCAATCGGTGCCCGGCTGAAAAGGCGTATGACACCGGCATGAGGCTGAAGGACAGGCAGACGACCTCCCCGGGGATCGAAGGCTCGACGTCCGATTTCGAAAAGGTGTGGAAGACGGTGCCGGGGACCCACCCGCCCGCCCGGGGGTCGTTCTTAGGTGGGGCGGGGTGGGAGCGGCGGTGGGCGGCTCGCAAGGCACCCTCGCCCACATAGGTGGGGGCGTGGCTGCGGGGGGTTTCGATTTAAATATGTGAGAATGGGTGGATAAGGAATCGATAAGCTGTGCGCGCTTCTCCCTCAGTTGCCATCCACCTCATTTGCAAACGCCCCATCCACATCGTATTTACTCAGCCACCACATCTCACCCCACCCCACTCCCTCCCCCCCCCCATCACCCCTCACCCCGGCGCCTCGTCCAAAAGCACCGCAAACACCGCCACGTCTCTCTTGTCGCATTTGAGGTGGACATCCACTTGCACAGACCCCATAACGCGGAGGGTGGATGCGAGGGGTGGGGTGCAGAAGGACGCAAAGCCGGGGGAGGTGAAGACTGTGCCGTAGTGCATCTGTGGTTGGGGGTGATAAGGGGGGGTGGTGGTAGTGAGGGTGGTGGTGCTGATGAGGGTGGAGGTGGTAGTGAGGGGGAGGTGAAGACGCGGCCGTAGTGCATCTGGGGTTGGGGAGAGTGGTGGTGGTAGTGAGGGTGGTGGTGGGTGTTGTTTGATGGAGTGACTAGGGGTGACGAATCGCAGTGACAACTCAATGATCTAACAGACCTTCAGCAGTACTCTCACCTTGACCAATGCGGGTGTTCTTACACAATTACAGATTTCCATTGCTTACCTTGACAAACGAGAGTGCCGTGCGATAAAGCCAGTGCCAAGTACTTAATATAAATATACACATGCCATTGCTCAAAGTCTGACCTTGACGAATGGGAGTGCCACCAGTCCGATGCGGTTGCGCACCGGCAGCTGAGGGACGCGGCTGGTGTCGTGGGAGACAGAGAAGGGGGCAGTCGGGGGTGTGGGTGACAATGAGTGGCACGACTTGGAATGTAAAGACTGTGGGGGAGGGGAGGGTGTAGTGACATGGGGCGTGGCAGCGACGAGAGGTGTGCTGATAAGGGCACACTGCCTTGTCTGCTGCCTGCGACCCCCACTGCACCCACTCCCACGCCCCTCCCCTCTCGCCCCTCACCTCCCCCTTCCCCATCCACACCACCTCCTTCCCCCGCCCCTGCAGCCCTCCCTCCGCATCCACCTCCCCCCACCCGCACGCCCCCGCTGGCCCCATCTCGTACACCATCACGCGCCGCCCCGGACGGCTCAGGTCCAGCGGGTACCCAATCGAATCCGCCGAGCTGCCCTTTTTCAACGGCTCGCCGCCGCGGCGCCGGGACCAGGCCTGGGGGGCAGAGGCGGGGGCGAGCGTTGAGCGAGGCAGTCGGTTGATAGCGGCGGTTGCAACAGTCATTTCGCCAACACCACACCACATAACAGCTGCAGCAGCTTTCGAGCCGTCAGGCGTTGTCAACCAAACCCCGTCAACGCCCCTCATCTCCCACCTGCACCCCTCAGCAACCCCACCCATCACCCACCCTCACCACCCTCTCACCTCCCACCCCCACCCCACCCTCCTCTTAGGCACCGGCGGCGCCCCCTCCGTCCCCGACTCAGGCCTCGCCTCCATCCACCGCACCAGACACAGTGCGGCATCCAGGGGCAGTGCCCTCGTGCTGTCGGGAACGTGCTTTGCCAGGCACCGCCTCACGAACCGCATCAGGGGGGGGATCTGGGGGAAGGTGTTCCATGCGGGGTGCAGGCCGTGCGACTGGGGAGGGGGGGAACAGAAGAGCACGTTTGCTATTGAATAATGATGGAGATGTGGATGGTTCAGTACTACTAGACGCGGGCGCTTGCTGCGACTTGCAACCTATTAACAATCAATCCATTTTCACTCACATCCATATTCAACCACCCTCTCTCAACCACTCGCCTGGTGTTGCGCCATTAACCCCCCGTGCCCCCACGGCCCCACGACCAGCTCGCTCAGGTCCCCTTTGCCCACACGGCGATAGATGGCCTCGGACGCACCCACCGTGATGTCCATCCAACCCGTCTCCACATACACGTCCAAGTCCTGAGAGTGATGTATAGTAAATGATTATAGTGCTTGACTGATACGAAAGAGAACTGCACATTTATATGGCCAGCCTGTCCGCGAACAGGCACAGTCACCCATCACCATTACCATCATTCATCACTGCAATCATCATAACCATAGTATCTCACCATCTCCCCCAGCCTGTCTGCAAACAGGCACGCGCTGCCCGTCCAGAAGGGGCGGTTGTCTGAGGATGGGGCGGGGTCGTCCGCGCACCTCACATGGTCCAAATCGTCGCGGAAGGTCCAATTGTGACGAGAGGCAGTGGCCTCCACCACCTGATGGGGAAGGAGAGGGGGAGGTGGCATTTGCGATTGAGTACGGAGAACAAGCAGGTCAATAGATGTCCATGGATGTTGTCAATCATGACTTACCCCACGGCAACGGTTGTCCGTGAAAGAAAGGGGTTCAGTCATGATCCTCTATCCTCCCCTTCACCTCAACTCACCCTTTTCAACGCCACCCGTTTGAATCCCCACATGCTCATCTGCTTCCTATCTATAAGTCTCCAACGTGCTGATCTTCCCTATCTACAAAACTCACCCTCTTCGACCCCACCCGTTTGAACTCCCTCTTGGTCCCCCGATCCATGGAGCGGTAGGGGCGGAAGGCGCGGTCGTCCGTCACGGTGTCTCTGCTCCCGTCGACCGATGGGGGGTCGCCTGAGACCAGGCCGGACGCGACCAGGGGGGAGGGGACCTGAGTGAGATGAAGAGGTGGGGTGGCGTTAACTTTGCGTAGAGAGGGTGGGGTGGGGGTGGGGTGGGGGTGGGGGGGTGTAGGTGAGGGGTGGAGGTGACCAGGGGGGAGGGGACCTGAGTGAGATGAAGAGGTGGGGTGGCGTTAACTTTGTGTAGAGAGGGTGGGGTGGGGTGAGGGTGGGGGTGGGGGGGTGTAGGTGAGGGGTGGAGGTGACCAGGGGGGAGGGGACCTGAGGAGGAGAGATGGGGAAAGGTGGAATGAGTATATAGTATGGAATAGTATGGATTAGGGGTAGGCTGAAGGGTAATTACAATAGGCATGTGCTTGACGCACTCTCTCTCTCTCTCTCTCTACCCACCACTCTCTCACACATCACCCCCTCTCACCTCGATCATGACGGGCGTGTGCTTGAGGCACTCTCTCTCTCTACCCAACCCCATTACCACCCTCATCTTATCCTCATCCACCCCAACACCCTCACTTAAAACCTACCTCGATCATGACGGGCGTGTGCTTGACGCACAGCGCCGTGCACCCGAGCCTGCGCGAGTCCATGACGGTGGTGAACTGGGACCAGCGGGAGGGGAAGGAGCGGGGGGGGACGCCGCCGGGGAAGGACACGTCCGAGTACAGGTCCCAGAAGGGGTAACTGCGATCAATTAGATGGAAGTATGTGTAGTCCAGTTAGTGAAACCTGGGAACCTCACCACAGCGCCACCTCCACCACCACCCCACCACCTCCCCCCTCACTCACCACAGCGCCACCCCCACCACCCCCTCACCACCTCCCCTCACTCACCGCAGCGCCACCCCCACCACCCCCGGGTGCCCGAATGCCGCGGTGTGCAGGGCAGCCGTGGCGTCGTAGCTCATCCCGAACAGCACCGCACGCCCATCACTCCATGGCTGCGCGAGGGCCCACATCAGGACCTGGGGAGGGAGAGATGGCGAGGCAGGTGGAGTGGGGTCAGGGCAGTGTGAGAGTCAACATAAGGACATGAGAGAGCACGACACCCATCCCCACCCAAACCCACTCGTCCCCACCACCCACACCCCCACCAACCACACACCCGCACCCACACCCACCCGCACACCATACTGACTCATCCCCATCACCCACACCCACACCACCCCCACCCACTCACACCTCCAGGCTGTCGCACCGCTCGCTGGGGTGCCACGGGTGCCGCCAAACGCCCCCGGACGCCCCCGTGCCGCGGACGTCCATGCTGACGACGGCCATGCCGGCTGCGATGGCCAGCTGCTTTGCCTCCAAATTGACCACATCGATGGGCTTGTCACCGACGAACGGGATCCAACGCAGGTACTTGCGGGCCGTCATCGAGCGCCAGTAGCGCGTCTGCAGGTGGAGGAATGGAATATAATCGCGATGCGCGGGTGTGCGGGGCGCGCGGAGCGAAGCGCGCGCGCAGCGGGTCAACGTGCCTGGTGGAAGAGGACCGGGAGGCCGCGGGACCGGTCGACGCGCTCGCTGGACGGCAGGAAAACGTCGACGGCGATGTTCACGCCATCACGCATGCGCACGTGGAACGTCTGCGCGAGGGAGGAGGCGCGGGGATGGCCGCATTATTGCACAGCTGGCACCAACACCGGGGCAGCGCGAGCGCGGTCCCGGAAGGACCCGCGAGGAGGTGAAGCGCAACTATGAATCCAATGCGATCCATCGCAACGCCGGCAAAGCAGACGGGCACGACTGCACGGCGCCACGAAAGGTCCACCCTCCCCGGCAGTCCCCGGCGAGGCGCGGGGCCACACATTCGCATCGTGACGCGGCGGACGGGTGCGAGAGCATCGAACCTGCCGTGTAGATTCCAAAGATTGCCCAAGCTCGCCTGGAACTCGCTCTCATTCCATATCTTAATGCGCTCTGCTAAGCTGGGCGTCCCCGCCACTTCGGACGGGTCCCAATGCCCGTCGAGGCCCTTCATCGCTGCTCAAGGTGCGTACATTCACCAGGTGCCGAGCTAGCGCGCCACACCCCGCCCACGCTGCCTGGCGTGCGCGGACAGGGCTGATCACGCGTCCCCGGTTCTTCCGGTTCTCGGCATACAATGTCTCGAGTTCAGCATGTATCAGCGCATGCGGGCTCGCCGTCGGTTTCAGGAGCCGCTTTCGTGAAACACACACACCGGCGCGTTTCGTCGATTGCCAGACACATCGTGGCCCCGATGCGTTTGCAGCAGCCAGATTTGGCGCTATACGCTCACATTGACCGCGGCGACACGGCCGCACAGGCGCAGTCAGTCCTCCTCGGGCGCGCACGGATCGATCGGACTCGCGCTGCAGAGCCCGCCCGCCATGGCGATGGCCACGGCCTCTCGGCCACTCTCGGCATCCTTGTGTCCTGATCGAAGATGTCGTAGCCTCCACGCCGCGTTGCGGGGGCCAAGTCGTCCCGAATCGCGCCCGCGCTGCCGCATTGCCGATCCGTTGACACGCAGCCCCGCATCGCCGGCCGCGGCCCCGCGCCCCGAGGTCTCGACTGCGCAATCCGATTCGGCGGCGAATGAAGACAACTTCGAGGCGTTCGTGCAGGACGTGCAGCGCAGCATCATCGCGGAGGCGGAGGCGCTCGAGGGGAAGTTTGGGAAGGCGAGGGCTGCGCGCTCAGCGCATCTGCAGCCATGCAACTTCATGAATTGGTGCAGTTTGACATGGAATTGCCATCGACCGTGCTCTGCGCAGGGAGCGACGTTCCGGCACGACAGATGGGACCGTGACACGCGTGACGCAGGATTCGGCATCACTTCGGTTTTGGAAGACGGGGCGGTGCTCGAGAAGGGCGCCTGTAACGTGACGGTCGTCAGGGGGGTCCTCTCTGCCCAGGTAATCATGTAAGGGCGTATTGGCTGTGGTCGCCAACTGTGCCATCACCAGCCAAGGCCCGTACCGCAGTGCCACTCCATCGCCGCACACCACACACACAATCACACAACACCCCATCACTCTTCGTTGCCCCCGCAGCGTGCCCAGGCCATGAGCTCCCGCGGCCGCAGCAGCATCGACCCTGCCGGTGGTCAGCCGTACAGCGCGGCTGCCATGAGCCTCGTCTTCCACGCCAGGAGTCCGCTGGTCCCCACGCTGAGGGCCGACGTGCGTGTGTTTGAGGTGGCGGGGAACAGGTGAGGGTGGGGGCGGGGGTGGCAGTGAGGGTGGCAGTAGGGGTGGTGTTGAGGATGGTAGTGGGGGTGGCAGTGGGGGTGAGGGTGAGGGTGGCAGTGGGGGTAGCAGTGAGAGTGAGGGTGACGGTGCCATGCCTCGTTGCCTCTGCCCCCGCACAGGTGGTTCGGTGGCGGCTGCGACCTGACCCCCTCGTACGTGTATGAGGACGACTGTCGCGAGTTCCACCGGTTCTGGAAGGAGCTCTGCGATCGGCACCACCCGGACCTGTACCCAGAGTACAAGGAGTGGTGCGACCGGTAAGTGGGAGGGGGAGTGGAAGGGAGAACAATGAGAGGGTAGTGCGATTGGTGAGCGGTGATTGCGGTAAATCGCTTGACATCTGTGACTCCGTGCAACCACTCCCAGTTACTTCTTCATCCCCCACCAACACCCCACAATCCCCCCCATCCTCAGTTACTTCTTCATCCCCGCCCGCGGCGAGCACCGCGGCGTGGGGGGCATCTTTTTCGACGACCTGGACGCCACCGACCCGCGCGGGTTCGATCCTCAGCAGTTCACGAAAGAGGTCGCGCGCGGCGTCGTGGCGTCCTGGGCCCCCATCGTGGAGCGGCGGCAGCGGGAGGGGTACACCGACGATCAGCGGCAGTGGCAGCTGCTGCGGAGGGGGCGTTACCTGGAGTTCAATCTACTGTACGACCGAGGGGTCAAGGTGACGCCCACCTTGACATGGAGAGGGGTAGCTGGGGTATTATGGTATGCAAGGGGCGCAGCATGTGCACATCTTCACACATCCGCCACCAAGCTATCCACCATCATCTGACAAACACGCTTGCAGGAGAATAATGAGAATACTAATGTCATCATGCACTCGTTATTTATCGCAGTTCGGCCTGGACGGTGGCCGCGTGGAGTCGATCATGGTGTCAGCCCCGCCGCTCATCGCCTGGAGATACCGAGCGGAGCCGGAGCCGGGGACGCCCGAGCACGACTGCCTGGAGGTGCTGCGGAAACCGAGACAGTGGGTCTGAGGGAGATGTGTGTGATGGGGACCGCCCTATGAGAGGGTGCATGGGCAAGCAGGCGATCAGGTGTAATGCCTGATTTAGGCAAACTTGTCATCATTCATAGTTGTTTTCATGCTGCACGCACTGCAGCGTGGGATGGTGACTGGTTCGTGTCCCTTCATGGCACTTCAAAAAGCAACATGGAACATCTGTTGGCTGCTGAGGAAAGCACGGCCAGCGAGATTGGAAAGCACGAAAAGCACACGCATGCAATCAGCGCAGTCAAACAATGGCCGTCAGTGCCTCATGGCACGCTCCGTGGCGGGCTGGGCAACATGCATGGAGTCCCCACGGCCAACACGGCCAACAGGCCCCCATCGGGACTCGTCCACCGCCGGCGTGGCAGCAGGTGAGGTCTCAAAAGCGGCCGCCAGCTCTGCAATGGCCGACGCAGCAGCAGACACCGACTCAGTCGCAGGTGCCGCCTTTGCAGCAGCCTCTGGCTCAGCAGCAGGCCCTGAGGCCAAAGCAGCCGCCAGCTCCGAAATGGCCGACTTGGCCGCAGACACCGACTCAGCCGCAGGTGCCGGCTTGGCAGCAGGTGCCGGCTTGGCAACAGCGGCTGCCTTAGCGACAGTCGGCGACGTGGCAGCAGGGTTCGGCTGAGCAACTGCAGCAGGCTTGGCAACTGCAGCAGGCTTGGCAGCAGCTGCCGGCTTGGCAGCCGCTGCTGGCTCAGCCACAGGCGCTGGCTCAGCAGCAGGGGCCGGGTCAGCGAAAGCCGCTGTTGCAGCACCAGGCTTGGAGTCCCCAGCCGGAGCCCGCTCAGCAACAGCCGCCTGCTTGGCAGCAGACACCGCCTCAGCAACAGGCGACTCCGCAAGTGCGGCGGGCTTGGCCGCAGGCACAGGCTCCGCAACTGCAGCAGGCTTGGCAGCAGCCTCCGGCTTGGTTGCAGGAGCAGGCTCAGCAGCAGGGGCTGATGCGACAGCAGGTGCGACAGCAGGTGCGACGGCAGGCTCCGACGTGGCCGCAGGTGCGGGCTCAGCCACAGCCGCCTGCTCAGCGACCGCCACAGGCTCCTCGACAGGGGCCGGCTCAACGACAGCCGTTGGCTGGGCCGCAGCTGCTGGCTCAGCAACAGGGGCCAGCTTGACCATCGTCAAAGTCTCCTCCCCAGATGCGGCTGCCTTGAGTTTGCTGAGCAGTGTCGCTGCTGCTGGGTCCTCCAGATACGCCTCCCATCGGTCCACGACATCCGAAGAGCCATACCACACCTCGCTATCCCCTGCACAAGCAAGAGATCAGCGATCATGGCACACGTGCCGTCTGCTTAGCTCAGCTCAAGCATGCCGCAGCGACACAAGACCAGCCAAGCAGCAAGCGCCGCATGTCACTTATGCTGCAGCGTACAAACGCAGTGAGTAGTACTATGCATTCGTACACCCATAGCACCCAGTTAGTGCTATCGAGGCGCCACGACTCACTGGTGGTCGGTCCGTGGTACACCCCGTCCAGCGCCAGGCTCTCTGCCCCCGGCAGTGCCAGTGCCGCATCCACGGGTATGACCCCGTCCCCCCACGCGTCGCCCTGCCCCGTCGTCAGCTCATAGGACTGAAAAGCCAGGTCCGGCACGAGCCCCACCAACTGCGGGCGGGGACATGAAACGAGTGGTATGCCAGGAGATAAGTAAACTGCGGGTCTGGGACCCAAGGGAGGTGGGTCAGTCCCTGGGCACAAGCAGTGCATGTATATGGCAGATAACACAACACATCCCTGCTTCGATCCTCGCCTTGGTCCCCTGTGCGGCCTTCCCCGCGACGTTGACGTACCGCACCCCCGGCGCGGCCAGCCCGGGGTAGTGCTGGGCCACGAACGCGAGGTTTCTGGCAGCTACGCCCTCCTCGCTGACGTGGGGGGTGCCCAGGCACACCAGGGTGTGCACGGCGGGCCCGGCACCGTAGGTCTTGCCCCAGTAGGGCTCGCCCTTGCCCAGCCAAATGCGTGAGATCCAACCGGAGGCGCTGTGGGCAACCACGGCAGCGCGGAGGCCGCTGTAGGCCGGGCGGGGGCCCGCGGTCAGGTCGGTGAGGGATGAGAGGCCGTGGGAGGCGCCCTGGGAGGAGGGGATTGGGGGAGGAGTGTGGTGAGGGGTGACCAGAAGTAACGCAAAGCGAGGGGAAGTGCATGTCTGGTGAGTAGCACCCAATCTCACCTTGGAGGCGTTCGCCATCTCCACAGTCCAGTCGAACACGGAGTAGCCACTCGGGAAAGCGATCTCGTCCGGTGGTGGCTGCGGCGTCACTCCCAGGGACACCTGGCCGAGGTACTGGGCATAGGCGCGTAGAAGGGCATCGAGTGCGAAGTCGAGGCGGTCCAGCGTGGGCCGCTGGGATCGGCCACCGACGGTCGGCAGCCACTGGAACCACCGGATGGGAGCCCCGGTGGCGAAGTAGCCGCGCGCGCGGAGGTCCTGAGGGAATACGCATGTCGCGTGCCACGTTACGCGAGAGGATGTCTTGCCGAACTTGCCGAACAGAGCTATGAACATTACATTATGAGGTAAGTATCATCCAACTATATCCCGCTCACCTTGACCAGAGCGTCGTATTGGTGGCAATCGGTCAGGAAACCCGGGGCCACGAGCACGGCGCCACGGTCGTACACTCGGAGCCCGCGCGCGACGACGACACGCCTCTGTGCGCGATATGCACGCAACGGAAGCGCAGGCGGGGTCCGTGGGCCGGGGAGTGAGCCCCGCGCGGCTGCGGAAGCAGATCGACACGCAGCCATGCCGGGCAGGCGCGGCGGAGGCGCGAGCGTTCGCAATCTGCCAGCGGATGGTCACGAACGACACCAAGCTTGGTGACGCGCATAGAATGTGCACGAAGCTTCGCTCGTCTGGCCCTCTCCAGCGGGTCAAGACACAACATCTCTGACATCAAAGCCTGCCCTCCCACTTTGCCTTCTTCCGTCTGTCCCGGCTCTTATTGGCTGTCCTTCGTTGCGCTGCTCTTCCCATACGCGCTGTGTCACGCGAAGTCGCGGCCTTGCTGCACCCGAGCAGCGCCCCGTTCCATCGAGCCGTGACCCTGCGTTGCTTGGCCTCTGCCCTTGAGTGTTAGCTGAGTAGTCCCTGAATCGCGGCTGGGTAACCATGCAGGCCGTGCGGGCGCCCCTGTCCACGGGGGCGCTCATCGCGGGCAGTCCCACCACCTCCCGCGCATCTCCCAAGCCGCTCGCGCGCATGATTCTTGCGGATATCCCCACTTCCTCGCCTTGTAAAGCGGCGCTCGTCCCTTCGCCCCTCGCGCGAGGGCCCCGAGGAGCCCGGGTCGTGCTTGCCCGCTCCGCTGAAGCCGCCGCGGAAGGCCCTCCGGACGGGTGACTCGCAGTTGCCGGGAGCCACATTCGGGCTTTGTCTGCCCATCGGCAGCAGGGTGTCGCGGCTAGCGGCGGTGGTTCGCCGCGTCGGCTCCTCGCAGCAGCGCCTCCGATCCCTCCCGCCCCCGCAGCTCCGCCGCCGGGCTGAAGCGGGCCGTGGGCATCGCGCTCGTCGGAGGCATTGCGGCCGCACTCGCTGGCATGTACGCCTACGCGGGCTCCATCGCCGGCGTCCGGCAGCTCCTCTCCCAGTCGGGCTTCTCCGCAGCCTTTGCGCTCATCTTCGTCTCTGAGATCGGCGACAAGACCTTCTTCATCGCCGCACTCCTGGCTATGGAGTTTGGTCGCTGGCTTTCCTTCCTCGGTGAGCGGGCGAGCGATTGGGGCGCCGGGGCCGCGCCAGGCTGCGCCGAACGTCGCATGCAACGTGCTGAGCATTCGCCGCGCAGGGACCATGTCGTCGCTGACTCTGATGACGGTCATTTCCGTGGGCATTGGAGTGCTGTTCCGCAACGTTCCGGAGGCGCTGAAGACCTCCGCGCCGGTCGGGGAATGGCTCTCTGTGGCGATGCTCCTTTGGTTCGGCATCCGCACGCTCCAGGCGGGGCTTGCGAGCAAAGTCGAGGACGGCGAGGAAGTAAGAGAATGATACTCGCAGTTCGCGATCTCTCCTGGCCGCTGCGGGGCGCGATGACCGTCGCTGCGGGCCCTTGCAGGACGGGGGCGAGCTGGGGGAGGCGCAGGAGACGGTGGAGCAGCGGAGGGCGAAGCTCGTGAGCGGGAACAAGTCGACATGGACGATATTCGCGGAGGTGGCATCGCTCATCTTCGTCGCTGAGGTTCGCGGCGCGAAAGGGGCCCGCAAAGCCCGCTCTCCCCGCCACTAGCATAATGTCCTCGTATCTGCCTCCGCCGCAGTGGGGAGACCGCTCCATGCTCGCCACTGTGGCGCTGGGGGCGGCGCAGAGCCCCGTGGGAGTGACGCTGGGCGCCGTCGGGGGCCACGCGTTGGCGACGGTGCTGGCGGTGCTGGGGGGATCGCTCATCTCGCGCTATATCTCCGAGCGCATGATCTCCATCATCGGGGGCGCCCTCTTCCTCGTGTTCGCCGCTGCCACCGCCGTGGGCCTCTTCTGACGCCACGGCGGGCGCAGGACGCAGGCAATCGACGTGTCAGATGATTTAAGCCGCGATTGAAATCCGGCTTGGCACGACGCAAATTGCGCACTATGAGGTTCCAGACACCCGTCACGGAAGACCGTTTGCGCATAACTCTGCACTACGGCCCGCTAGGGACCCGCACTGCGCACACTCTTGGAGCGACGAGCCCGGACAGGCAAGCTCCCCCGGCCTACCGGTCATGGGCGGAGTCAAGAACTTAGAGGCCAAGAAGAAGGCGGCGAAAGTTTTTGCGAGCGCAGGCGGCGGGGGGACGAAGGCGAGGCTGCGGCCAGGCATAGCAGCCGGGTTGGCGAAGAGCGCGCGCGGAATCGGCGGCGCGGGATCGGATAGGGTGCAAACGACGTAAACGGTGCTACTTGATCCATCGCAGGGCCCCGCGATCCTCGATAAGCGCAACCAAGAGCTCCCTTGCCCGCACTGCAACCGCGTCTTCAAGCAGAAGCAGCGGCTCGACCAGCACGTGCAGAGCCAGCACGCGGACGAAGCCGCACCGAGCAATGCATCCGCGAAGCCCGCCGAGGCCGGGCCGTCCGGATCGGGCGCGAGCGCGGCCCCCAAGCCCCAGCTCTTCGATGTGGGCTCACGAGGGGGCTTCTTCACGCAAAAGACGCCGCGGATGATGCTGCACGAGGTGATGTGCGCGAGCGTGGAGGCGATGCCACGACATGCAGCGCAGCGGGCCTGTAGAGGACCTCCTGCGCGTCGATGCAGCCAGGGCAACCTCGTGAGGACTTCAGACCAAAGACAACATCCATACCCTGTCCTCTGGGACTGCGCAGTAATGCCGTGTTTACCAATTCTATAGTTCCTGTTTTCACCTCTACCTCGCCGCTCCCCCAATGCAGTGGTGCCAGGGCCAGAAGCGCCCGACTCCGCGCTTCAAGCCCAAACAGGAGCCCGACGGGACGTGGAGCTGCAAGGTGGTGCTGCCAGACATCAAGGACAAGGATCGTGATGTGGTGGTCTTCTATGCCGGACAGGGCAAACCGGGGGCGCCCGATGAGGGCGAGGCGTTGCAGCGGGCGGCGGTGGCGGGGCTGTTTGCGACGCAGGGGGACCGGTCGCTGGAAAGGGTGCTGCCCAAGGAGTACGTGGACCAGTGGCTTGCCTTGGGGGAGGAGAAGAAGGTGGGGGTAGTGGGGGTAGGGGTGGCTAGGTGGGATGAGTTCGGGGGGTGTAGTGAGGGAGGGTGATGGGTGGTGGCGTGGCTGGGTCATGTAGTGGGCAGTGCTTCGTTCACGTCTATCGTATGCCATCTCCTGTCCCTCGCTCGCCCTTCTGGGGCCAACCCTTGTCCCCTTGCATCGCTGCTTACTCAGGAGAGGGATGCGAGAGAGGAGGGGGGGAGAGAGTGCGAGGCACGCAGGGCCGAGGCCGAGAGGCGGCGGTTGGAGAGGGAGAGGCAGGCACAACGAGTGTACCTGAGCGCGGATGCGGCAGCGACAATCGAGGACAGCTTGAGAGGGGCGGGCATGGTGGAGGGCGGGGTGGCGGCGGGGGTGGCAGTGGGGGCGGGGGCGATGGTGGAGGGGCTGGGGCCGCTGGTGAAACGACTGCGGTGAGTGGGGAGTCGGGGCGGTGGTGATGCGGTTGCAGTGAGTGGGGAGTGGGACTGTGGTGGTCAAGTGCTGGCGTAAGTGATGAGGGCTGGTTGTCTCACACCTGCCATGGTCTAATCATCTTAAACTTTTCACCTGCATCGTCGCAGTCAGTTGGGATTCGAGGAGCGAGACGCGGCCAACGCCGCCGCCGCATCGGCAGCCACCGACCGAGCGACCGATTGAGCGGAGGGGAGCGCAAGTGGGGACATTGCCACCACATCCCTTGCACCGCACCCCTCCGACGCGGCTGCGTTTGAGGCGGCGCTGCAGCGGGCGGTGGAGTGGGCGTGCGTGCACGTGCCAGAGGAGCGTTTGCCAGAACAGTTCGCGCCGGTGTCGGGAGGCAAATCACGGGTGCGGGGCGATGATGTGGGGCTGTAGGGTTGCATGGCTGCGGTGAATGGTCCGTGACTGTCAGTGTCAGTCACGACTGTCGTCCTGTCTCCTACCCCATGCGCGATCAATGGTCACAGTCGCACCCCGATAGGCATCGCTCTCGCCATCTCCTCACCCCCTCCCCTCCCCAACCGCCGCAGTGCTGCACTGGTCTGGGGGTGCTGTCAGAAACGCAGGCGTGGGTGCCAGAAAAGCGGCAGCCGGGGACGGGCCCGGCACTGCCCTGGCGGCGGCTCTCTGGCAGTGCAGATATGAGGTGGGGGAAATTCGCAAGGCAGTGGGTGCCCTGCGGAGTCACGGGGTGGTCATACCCGGGGACGGTGTTGAGCGTGGCAACAAGGGTAGCGGCGAGGGTGGCAGTGGGGGTGATGGCGCTGCTGCAGATTCCGGCTGTGTGCTCGTGGCCTGGGCTGCTGGCGTGGCTGCGTGCGCGGGCGAGGGTGACGGTGACGGTGCAGCGAACAACGCGGTGGCTGAGGCGGTGGGGCGTGTGAGGGCGTACCAGGACGGTCTTAGTAAGGGCGATGGCAGTTGCAGTGCTGAGGGTGGCGACTGGCCTGGGGAGGCGTGGGCAGACGACACGGCAGCACTCGTGGCCATTTTCGGAGACGAGGCGGTTGTCTCCTCGAATGGACTATCAGTGCGGGTGACGTTGGACGTCATTGGGGACGCTGCGGCGTCGACGGGGGGTGGTGTACTGGCACCGACTCTGACGCTGGCGCTGCCAGAGGGCGCGTGTTACCCAGACCACCCCCCGGCGGTGCTGCTGAGCGGCGTGGGCGTCGGCGCGGCCCGGGTGGTGCTGCGCCGCGTGCTGGCGCGCGCGCGCGCGGGAAAGGGTGCGCCGATGGGGTTTGACCTTGTGACCGAGGCGAAGGAGGCGCTGGCGGTGGCGAGGGAGGGCGGGGATGGGGCGGGTGTGGGAGAGCGCGAGGGGGCGGGCGAGGGGTTGGAATGGGGAGATGGGGCTGTGTCAGTGGCTGGCTCTGTGGCAGGGACGAGCACAGTTGGGGCGAGCGTGATGGATGGCGACACAGTGGTATTGGACAGTATGGAAGACATGGCTGCGGACTTGTCTGAGGAAGACGAGGGAGATGGGGTGGATGAGAGGGGGAGGGCGGGCCGTGGGCGAGGGAGGGGGGCGGGGAGGCGTGAGGTGAGCGGTGTGGGTAGTGAGGGTAGTGAGGGTGGCGAGGGTGGTGGATGGGTGATGCGGGTGTTGTACCATGCAATCACCTTGCTATTGACTGTTGCCCATTAACACACGTCACGTTCGCAACCCTGCCACCCTCGCCCGCCCCCTGCAGCCACCCCGCGCCACGCCCCGCCCCCCGCTGCCGTCCCGGGTGTTCCCCCCGCGCCCCGCCGCTGACGTCGAGGCTCAGAGTCGCGCCTTGGAGACCCACGCGCAAGAGTTGGCGAGTTCCGCAAAGCACGCATCCATGCGCGCCACCCGGGCCGCCCTGCCCGCCTCCCGCCACCGAAACGACGTTCTGGCGGCGCTGGGTGCCAGTCGCGTGTGTGTCGTGACGGGGGGCACCGGGTGCGGCAAGTCGACGCAGGTGAGGGGGGTGATGGGTGTGGGGGGGCTGTGGGGTGTGAGGTGGGTGATGGTGTGCAAAGGGTGAGGGTGAGGTGATAAGGGCTGTGAGGTGGGGGCTGTGAAGTGCGGGGTGTGTTCTCAAGTGCTGTGTAGGGTGTGACCAGGGGCAGAAGAGTTTCTTACACCTCACTCTGACACAAGATCCCTGCACTCTTCCCACCCCCCCAGGTTCCCCAGATGATCCTGGAGCAGGCCATCTCCGCCCACACGGGCGGCGCATGCGGCATCGTCTGCACCCAGCCGCGCCGCATCTCCGCCGTCGGACTGGCGGGTAGGGTAGCCGACGAGCGGGGCGAGCGTGCGGGTGCGACAGTCGGCTACGCTGTTCGTCTCGAGTCTTGCCGCTCGCCCTCCACCCGCCTCCTCTTCTGCACCGCGGGGGTGCTCCTGCGGCAGATGCTGGACGAGGGAGCGCTGGATGGCACCACGCACGTGGTAGTGGATGAGGTGCACGAGCGATCGATCGATTCTGACCTTCTGCTCTTGCTCCTTAGCGACGTCCTCACCAAGCACCGGTCCCTGCGCATCGTCCTCATGTCAGCCACGGCGGACGCGGGGGCGTTCGCTGCCTACTTCGCCCCCACGCTCGCTGCGTTGCGCGAGCCGGCGCCCTCGGCAGTGGAAGTGCCCGGGTTTACCCACCCCGTGCGGGAGCTGTTTTTGGAAGATGTGGTGGAGCTGACGGGGTTCGTGGTGGGGAAGGGGTCGAGGTGGGCGAGGAAGGGGGAGGGCAAGGGTGGGGTGGCGGAGTTGGATGCGGGGAGTGCGAGGGAGGGGTCTTTGGCTGGGATGGGGGGTGGTGGGGGGGGGGGGGCAGCAAGGGTGGTGGTGGTGCTGGCGATGGGGTGGGTGGCAGTGCTAAGGGTGGTGCTGAGAGCGGTGGTGGTGGTGATGGTGGCGTGGCTAGTAAAAGTGGTTACTCCGAGTCGACTTGTCGGTCGATGGCGAACATCGACGAGGCCCGCATTAACTACGATTTGATTGAGGCGGCGGTGGCGACGTGTTTGGAGCGGATGGGGAGCGAGGGGGAGGATGCGCTGCTGAGGGGGTGGGAGGGGTATGAGGTGAGAGGGAGAGAGAGGGATGGGGGGTGTGTGGATGGGTGAGAGAGAGGGATGGTGTGTAACTGGGTGACAAGGGCACACTTCCACGGCACACAGACAGACATACACACCACCGCCCCTCCCTCCCCACCACACCCACCCACCACTGCCACCCCCACCTCACCGCCCGCAGCCCCCCAAGGCCACCCCACCCCCCGGCTCCCTCCTCGTCTTCCTTCCCGGGGCCGAGGAGATCTCCCGGACCGCCCGGGCCCTCTCATCCTCAGCTGCCGTGAAGAAAGCAGCGGGGGTCGATGAGGGAGGGCGGCCCAAGCTGTGGATACTGCCTTTGCACGGCTCACTGCCAGCCTCGGAGCAAGCCAAGGTGTTCCGGCGCCCACCTCCCGGCTGGCGCAAGGTGGTGCTGTCGACGAATGTGGCGGAAACCAGTGTCACGATTGATGACGTGGCGGTGGTCATTGACACCGGTCGTGCGAAGGAGATGAGGCACGATGCCGTGGCGGACCTGGCGAGACTCGAACTGCAGTGGGTATCTAAAGCAGGCGCGAGGCAGAGGCGGGGACGGGCGGGGCGCGTGCGGCCGGGGGTGTGCTTGCGTCTCTTCAGTCGGACCTTCACGTGGCCGGGGATGGACGACCACCCCGCGCCGGAGATGGTGCGGGCGCCGCTGCAGCCGCTGTGGTGAGGGGCTGGTGGGTGGTGGGGGGGTTAGAGGGAGTGGGGCAGTTGTGGTGAGGTGCGGGGGGTAATGGGGTTGTGTGGTGTGGGTGGGGCAGGTGATGTGCGGAGTTGAGTGGGGAGCGGTGGGCAGATTGTGCATGAAGGTCGAGCTTACACACTTGACCTGCATTCTCTCAGCCGATGTCCTCTTGTGCTATCCATCCCACACCCCTCTCACCCTCTCTCACCCCCTCTCACATCCACTCACCCCCACTCACCACCCCACTCACCCCCACTCACCCTGTATCACATCCACTCAACCAAACTGACCCCCACTCACCCAACCCCACTCACCCCTCACCCCTTCCCCCACCCCCCCCTCCAGTCTCCGCGTCAAGGCCTCCGTCCCCCACACCTCCGTCGCCGCCACCCTCGCCCGCTCCCTGACACCCCCGGACCCTTCAGCTCTCTCCCACGCCCTCGCATCCCTGACCACGCTCGGTGCGATAGAGCCATGTCAGACGCCTAATACTGAACGCCTCACCCCCCTGGGCCACCACCTGGTGAAACTGCCAGTCGACCCTCACGTGGGCAAATTCCTCATATATGCCGCGCTGCTGGGGGGGCTGCCGGACGCCGCCACCGTCGCCGCCGCTCTGGGCTACGGCCGGCCCGTGTTTCTGGCGCCGCCTGATGCCAGAGAGGCTGCGTCGAGGGCCAAGGCGGCGCTGGCGGGCGCCAGTCGTAGCGACCACTTTGCGACGGCCGAGGGATTCCGGAAATGGGAGGCGGCGAGGAGAGAGGGGGGGCGCGGGGCGGCGGCAAGAGTGGCGCAGGTGAGCGGGGTGGTGGGTGTGGGTGTGGGTGTGGGTGTGTGGGTGGTGGCAAGCGGGGTGTGCTTGTGGCAGACAGCTTCTCGATTGGCCCTTTCCATTCGCAATAGCAGGAGTGTTTCTTGTCGGACCAGGCGATGGAGCACGTGAGCAAAGCACGATCGGACCTGATTCGTGCTGTGAGGTCACTGGGACTGGACGCCAGCGAGGGGGCGGGGGCGGAGGAGGGGGCGTCCCAGAGGGCGCGGGTGCTGGCGGCGGCGCTGGTGAGTGGTGGGAGCGAGTGAATGTGGGAGTGGGAGTGGGTGGGGGTGGGGGGTGAGAGATAGCGATGCGGGAATGGTATTGGTGAGATTGTCACCACTTGACACAAGACACCGACCTGTGTTTTGTAAGGAACCCGCTCCACCCTGCCGTCTCATGCAGTGTGCGGGTTTCTACCCCAAGGTGGCCCGCGTGCAGCCCCCGCCCCCCAAGTACGTCAGGCTGCGGGAGGGGGTGGTGGTGGAGCAGGAAGACCCGGTGAGTGTGGCAGGGGATGAGTGTGGCAGTCGATGAGTGGGAGTGGCGGTGGGGGTGCTGGGGCATTGCTGGCACAGGACGAGTGCCCACACCACTCAGTACCACTCACACATCCCCTCTCACCAACCCTGTCCCCACCCCCTCCTTTCCCTCCAGGACGCCGCAAGGAAGATGAAGCTCTTCACGGCGTCCGGCCACCGCCGCGTGTTCGTGCACCCCTCGAGCGTCAACTTCACCGCCCCGCGGTTCGAGAGCCCTTATTTGGTGTACACGGAGCTCGTCGAGACGTCCAAGGCCTTCCTGCGGGACACCTCGATGGCCCCCGTGTTCGCCGTGCTGCTGTTTGGGGGGGCGGTGGTGGCCGACGCGGTCAAGGGCACGCTGCGTGTCGACGGGTGGGCCGAGTTCCGTGCGCCCGGCAAGGTGGCGGTGCTGGTGCGCGAGCTGCGGGCGGAGGTGGCCCGGGTGCTCCTGGCGAAGATCCGAGACCCGGGGGTGCACGTGGGGGGCCACCCCGCGCTCGCCACCGTCATGCGACTCGTCTGCCGCGACGGGCAGTGAGTCAGAGCCTGAGTGGGGGGGTCGAGGTCATACCTATGAGAAGGGAATGTCTTGTGTTTATCGGCAATGACTAGGTGCTTGACTGAGGGGCTGTGGCAGGGGCAGTGGCCTGAGCGGTGGGGCACTGGTCGCAGACGCGGCCGTTGCTGATGAGTTTTTGAACGAAGCGGGACCCCATGAGATGCGGCCCATGCCACTGCGTCACGAACGGAAGGCACCGCACAGGTCCAAATCACCTTCCCTGACCAGCGACCGTCCTTGGCCCCCGTTGAGGCACCGGCACCCTCACCTGCCCTGCCAACACAACCCCAGCCGATCTAACATCAGTAGACGACGGCCGTTGTTTGGGATCTGATACCCGACTGGTGGAGCTGGCGAGCTATGTTGCTGGTCGCCATCCGCCAGCCATGCCTGCTCCTGCAAGCTCTAGCTGGCCGTCGGGGGCGGGCCCAGCCTGCCCCAAAGTCGGACCGGCACCGCCAGAAACATGCGCGACATCGAAAATTAGGGGTTGGCGGGGCCATCGAGTGGGTCCTCGAGCCTCATCGGCGCCCCACTGAAGTGCCCGTCCCCATTCCGCTTAAGCAGTACTCGGTCGGACATGCGGTGGGGGTGGCCTTCGACCGGGCCACCATCACCTCGCGGCTCGCCCGCAAGGTGGAGCAGTGGTCCCGGGCCGGGGCGCTCGGGGAGGCCCAGGACGGGCCGGACGGGGTCACGGCGGCGGGCATGCATGCCGCTCTCAAGACCATCAACGCTCTCCCCCTGTCTCCGCAGATGCACGAGGCGCTGTGGCTGACGCTGGCCGACGCGCGTGCCACCGCATCGCACTGCTACTGGCTCGACCTCACCACGTGCCCCCTCCTCCGCAGGGACGGCGAGCAGTGCTCCCACGACGACACGGTCGCCCACGCCTTCTGGGCCTGTGACAGGGCCCAGGAGGTGTGGGAGACGGACAAGGCGGCCGCGCGGGTTCCGGCCCTCTCGGCGCGGGCGGTGTTCCACCTGGTCCCCCCTCCCTCCAGCCGTTTCACGCATTACTCGTGGGCGGTCATCGTGGGCGCGGCTTTCAAGCTCATCTGGAGGCGCCGCCAAGAGCTTCGGGAGAACTGGCGCTCCCCGTCGGCGCCCGCAGGCCTCTATGTCCAGCTTGGCACCATCGTGGCAGCCGAGGTCCAAGACACTCTGGCTGTCACTGGGGCAGGGCGCCTTGCTGCTCTGCTGGGGGAGCGGGGGGACCGGCTCGTCCCCGCCCACGCAGATGGCGGCAGGTTCGAGTGGGGAGGCTTCCCGGCTGCCGCGTGATCTGCCGTGAGGGTCCGCATGGCAGGTCCGCGTGGGAGGGTGTCCCAGGGGCGGTGGCAGCCGCCGCGCAGGTAAGTCCCAGGTGAGGCCGCAACAGGTGAGGGCTCGCCAGCGTATCCCATGGCGCCCTGTGCATGCATCGCTCTGTCATGGCGCAGCTATGCAGCTTCTGCTGGCAGGGGGCGTGATAGGCTGCCACGGCAAAGTGCGCCCCACCGGGTCTGCTAGATGGCACTCCTGTGATGGTGTGGGTAGCCTGCTCCCGCATGCGCGGGACGTGGTGAGCACTTCACATTGCGGTATCTCCTGGACGTGCAGGAGTTCAAGGTCGCCGGCCCTCCAGGGTTCTAAAGCCCGGGTTCGGCCCCGCGGGACAGCCGGCTGCCCGTCGGCGCTCGTCTCGGGGTGCCCGCAAGGAAACCTCGGGCGGGCGCCGGCGGGCGGGGGCCTAGCAGAGTCGGGGGCGGTGGCCGAGGGTTTCACGTCATGTTCGGAATGTTGGTACGGCTTTGGCGCCCCCTTGTGGGACAGAGCGGGGGACCCAGGTCCCCGAGATCCGGTCCCCCCAGTCCCTTGGGGCTGCCGCTGCCTTCACCGCACGCGTTCAGGTGGCCTAACGACGCTGCCGCCCTCGGGACGCTTTGCAAAGCCCCCACGCACTCTGGGAGTGTGGTTCCCAAGGGGCCAGTGGGGGGGTTCGCCCCCCTGTGCCCGGCGCTCTTGGCTGGTTATGATGACCCCGAAGCCGTGCTCAGTGTTCACGAGGGGTGTGCGCACCCTCGTGCCGCGGTTGACCCACGCTCTGACCCTGCCGGTGTCAGACGTGTTCGGGCTGAACCATGACGCCTTGAGTCTTGGGGGGGGGATCAACGCTCTCCCCCTGTCTCCGCAGATGCACGAGGCGCTGTGGCTGACGCTGGCCGACGCGCGTGCCACCGCATCGCACTGCTACTGGCTCGACCTCACCACGTGCCCCCTCCTCCGCAGGGACGGCGAGCAGTGCTCCCACGACGACACGGTCGCCCACGCCTTCTGGGCCTGTGACAGGGCCCAGGAGGTGTGGGAGACGGACAAGGCGGCCGCGCGGGTTCCGGCCCTCTCGGCGCGGGCGGTGTTCCACCTGGTCCCCCCTCCCTCCAGCCGTTTCGCGTCGACGGGTAGCGCCAGTCCTCCCGAAGCTCTTGGCGGCGCCTCCAGATGAGCTTGAAAGCCGCGCCCACGATGACCGCCCACGAGTACTGCGAGATAATATTTATCAAGAGTTACTGACATATAGCACTTGTTGCACAAAGTTCACGCTCAGCTGCCCGGTTATAAGTTTTTTTTAAAGCACACCGAATTTGACATGAAATTCACTTTAACTTACTGGGTTTACAGAGGGTTTACAGAAAGGAATTGTCAGGCGAGGGCACCATGTTACCCAGCTTATCATCATTTGCAACATATCCAGCAAAGAGCTGAAGATGAGAGGCGCCGCAGATAGGATGGGCTTGGACAGCACAACACAAGCCACTGTAGCCTGGACTTCAGGCTAGTTGGCGTCGGTGAGCTTGTACAAGTACTTGCGCAGGTCCCGTGTGTTTTTGGAGCCCAGGGGGAACGTGAAGCCCTTGCGGTCGAGGCTGTTGGGCCTGAGGAATGGCGTGCCGTCGTCCTTGGTCTCCATGTGCACGACCTTGGAGGGAGGGGGGGGGAGGGCGGGGATGGCGCCCTGAGGCTGGGCCTTGTTCGCGGCAGCCAGCCGCTGGACCTTGGCCATCTGGAGGGGGCTGAGGCGCGAAGAGGGGGAGAAGGCGTGCCCCTCGGGCGCGCCGTACGGGTGGATGGCGAGGCCCAGCACATGGTAGCCGTGCTCTTCCCACACCGCCTCGGCCACGCGCCTCGGGGTGACGGTGCCCCCGCAGCCACGCAGGCGCTGGGTAATGCACGCCTTGGCCTTCTGTAGCGATTGGAGAGGAGACAGGGCCGTTTGGCAAACTACATTGTGGGAGAGCGTGCTGGTACACATGATGCCCTGACGTTGCACTGCATCTCCATCCCACCCACTCACCCCTGCGTGCTCGCCATCGTCCTCCCTGCCGTCGAGGGTTGGCTTGAGTTGAGGGCATGCCAGGGCACGCGCGTGCACCTTGCCCTCGACGAGGTTGGCGATGCGAGCGCCGACACGCCCGCGCCAGAGCCCCAGGATCACTTGCAGCCCGCCCTGCCGCTTGAGAACAGTCTGGAGGGTAACGCCAGTTCCCAACGGTTCCCCGTCCTCAGACAGGAAGTACTTGTCGGCGAATGGCGTCAAGCCAATTTCGGTGAAGGCCGTCAGGGCTGACGCGACGCAGATGCTGAACTGCACGCTCTCGTATCCCTCGATGCTGTTGATGTCGTGAAGGTAGCTGATGACGGCATCGGCCATCTCGTCAGCGAGG
>OY253679.1:373926-402209 GCA_958009085.1 Protoeuglena noctilucae
GACCGCCCACGAGTACTGCGAGATAATATTTATCAAGAGTTACTGACATATAGCACTTGTTGCACAAAGTTCACGCTCAGCTGCCCGGTTATAAGTTTTTTTTAAAGCACACCGAATTTGACATGAAATTCACTTTAACTTACTGGGTTTACAGAGGGTTTACAGAAAGGAATTGTCAGGCGAGGGCACCATGTTACCCAGCTTATCATCATTTGCAACATATCCAGCAAAGAGCTGAAGATGAGAGGCGCCGCAGATAGGATGGGCTTGGACAGCACAACACAAGCCACTGTAGCCTGGACTTCAGGCTAGTTGGCGTCGGTGAGCTTGTACAAGTACTTGCGCAGGTCCCGTGTGTTTTTGGAGCCCAGGGGGAACGTGAAGCCCTTGCGGTCGAGGCTGTTGGGCCTGAGGAATGGCGTGCCGTCGTCCTTGGTCTCCATGTGCACGACCTTGGAGGGAGGGGGGGGGAGGGCGGGGATGGCGCCCTGAGGCTGGGCCTTGTTCGCGGCAGCCAGCCGCTGGACCTTGGCCATCTGGAGGGGGCTGAGGCGCGAAGAGGGGGAGAAGGCGTGCCCCTCGGGCGCGCCGTACGGGTGGATGGCGAGGCCCAGCACATGGTAGCCGTGCTCTTCCCACACCGCCTCGGCCACGCGCCTCGGGGTGACGGTGCCCCCGCAGCCACGCAGGCGCTGGGTAATGCACGCCTTGGCCTTCTGTAGCGATTGGAGAGGAGACAGGGCCGTTTGGCAAACTACATTGTGGGAGAGCGTGCTGGTACACATGATGCCCTGACGTTGCACTGCATCTCCATCCCACCCACTCACCCCTGCGTGCTCGCCATCGTCCTCCCTGCCGTCGAGGGTTGGCTTGAGTTGAGGGCATGCCAGGGCACGCGCGTGCACCTTGCCCTCGACGAGGTTGGCGATGCGAGCGCCGACACGCCCGCGCCAGAGCCCCAGGATCACTTGCAGCCCGCCCTGCCGCTTGAGAACAGTCTGGAGGGTAACGCCAGTTCCCAACGGTTCCCCGTCCTCAGACAGGAAGTACTTGTCGGCGAATGGCGTCAAGCCAATTTCGGTGAAGGCCGTCAGGGCTGACGCGACGCAGATGCTGAACTGCACGCTCTCGTATCCCTCGATGCTGTTGATGTCGTGAAGGTAGCTGATGACGGCATCGGCCATCTCGTCAGCGAGGCCCTGCTCCCATTGCTTCAGCTTGTCCTCCTGCAGTCAGCACACTGAAGCTTAGTAGCACTGCATTGGTCAATACTCAGCTACTGCATGGTTAGCCGGCCAGAATCATGTTCTTATATGGTTTGTGACTCTGCATGAGGCATGACGTGTCGAGCGGGGCAGAGGTGGTACCGGTGTCAGCTCAAACCCGCGTGCGCAGGGGGGTATCGTGACTGGCTCGACCAGGAAATAAAGCTTAACATTAAGACATCCGATTACTTTTGGACACCCGGCTTGTATCTAAAACAGATGACGCAACAGCACATTACCTGAGGCCCACTCTCCCCAGGGCCAGCCTAGTAGCAGAGGCCAGAGTAGAACGTGTGCCATACCGCTCACATATCAAAGAACCACCATAAAACACTGCCATCTTTCAGTTGGGCTCACCTGGGCCTTGTCCAAGGGGGCCGTCAGCCGCGCACCGTACCACGACTTGTTCCTTCCCATATCCCCGCCTGCCGCACTCTCCCGTGCGTAGAAGTTCTCCATGCAAGTAGCAGAGAGCTCTGTCAGGAGATCCACCCCCGTCAGCGCGCCTTCGCCAACAGGACGAGTACACGTGTTTGCCTTGGGAATCAGGGTGCCGTTGCTGACGTGCTCCTTGAACTCGTCCACCGACAGACCTGCCAGCCAGTCCACGTGGCCCCCGTGGATCCGCTCCGGCATGTTGAGGCTGGATTGCAGTGTCGGCGGCGGGACGTGGCTCTCCAGCTCACGTGCATGCAGCGCGATGAAGATCAGCCCAAGGTCCCGGGCAAACGCTCCGTCCTGCAAAATGACGTGGCGAGGCCTGCCACTGTCACTGGCCTTGTATCGCTCGTAGCAATCCCCTCAGCAACACCAAAATTGCAGCCTCCCCCCCACATGTTCTCCCCCTCAAAAGACAAGATCACGTAAAACCATGCAGCACGCTTGCATAGACTCGCCTCCTCAGATGCATGGGAGCCCGTGCTGCACTTCTTGCTGGCCCACGACGCCTCCGACCTGAAGGAAATCGTCTGCTGCAACTGCCCTTCGCCCCCGAGCTTGACCGTCTTGAGCGAGAGGTCCACCCCCGCATATGGTGACGTCAGGTTCCCGCGTTTGGGGCACGCAGACAGGGCCACTCGGAGCTCGTCAATCCCTCGCGTCGCCCATCTCTCATCGCCCTTGAACGTTGCGTAGAACTGCGTCAAAACACGGGCAGCTGGATACTCTGCGTTCACCAAGCGGCAGTTCGTGCTCTTCTGTATGCCGAAAGACATGCATCGACGCACCTGCTCAGGGTAAGCGAGTTGCATCGTCCCCTCCTGTGACCCGCTGCCCAAGATGATGGTGGCGAGGTCAGCCATGACGGCTGCCCGCCTCTTGTCCTTGCTGCCCCCCACGAACTGGAGGCCGTGGAAAACGCGCCAGTAGCCGCTCTCGTAGACGATCTCGATGCTGTGCACCAAAAACGAAGGGCCTCCATTACAACACACCTCAACACACAAACAAGTTGTGCTTTAACGCCAAGTCGCGGTGCTGGCAGCCCCGGGGTCCACCTTCACATATTTGGTGCCGCGAAACAGAGAGCAGTAGCTAACCTGCTGCTGAGGGAGCCGACGCTGGACCCCACGACACTGTCAGCCGGGCAGGCGACGTCGGTGTCCTCCGGTGCCTGGAACGCGCTGAAATTGGGAGGGATGTCAATGGTCGATTGCAGGACCTCTTCCACGGCGTGGTCGACCATCTCCACCAGCTCCATGGCATCGGCTGAGCGAATGTTGACGTGGTTGCGTAACTTAATCCGCAGGGAGTTGTTCAGCCCGTCTTCCCTGCAAGTAATGACGCGCAATATACATGTCATGAATTGCCATTAGATCATAAAAAAACTCTGTGAAGTTTCTTAGCTAAGGCCATCTATTAGCTCGTCTCAAAGCGTGTCGAATGTTAATCGGAAACACTCAAGATGTTGACACAGCCCTAGCGGGAATTGCGTCTAGCCCACTTACCACTCGTCAGCCCATTTCTCCTTGGCGGCCTTCGTTAAATCAGAAGGAAACGAGGCGTCGTTGATGATGCCTTTCCAGTAAGTCTGTGGCTTGTTCTTCCCTCTGGTGTGTTTTGCCGCCAGCTCCTTTAAGATTTCGCAGTTGTCTTAAATAACGTGTGCGATTTTTCTTTTCTTCATGGCGCTCTGCGAGAACAAAAACGCGTGCATTCCATCTGAATGCAACGCTGCCCGCCATCTCTCTGGTGGCATGTGCCAGGTACGTGCTGCCAGAGCGCACCAATCCATTATAGGCGCCAAGTCAAAAAAATGTAGCCCCCCTTGCCCAGCCAGCGGACCACATGCGAAGGGTACGCATGAGCAAGTCCGCGTGGGAAAAGTCCACCTCCCAACCGCCCGCCCTTCCGACCCGAGCCTCCTAGCGCGTGTCAATGGCACTTTGACGTGGCCAAGCCACCGCATTCCACGCGCCAACCCAGCAATTTCACAGACGAGGCCCCAAACAATCCCGGACGAACCCGACAATATGGAGCCGCACTGAGCGGACCCCGAATACATTGGTAAAAAAACAGACATCGATATGCGCTCCGGCGGGTGCAGCGTCGACGAGGCGGGCGCAGCGGCACTTTGAAATAGCTTTGCGCGCGCAGGCGTCGGCGGGGGCCGCGCGACCACCCGACCGCGCATATGCGCACCTTCGTTTCGGGGAGCCGGTGTGCTGTTCTTGGACCGCGTGGGTGGCGCGCGACCGCGGGTTCGATGTCAGCTGGTGAGCGCAGGGCAGAGGAAACCACTTGGTGAAAACGACACAGCAACAATGACACGCATCAGTCACCATCCTGGGATCAGGAGTTCCCCTTGCGCACGCCCCGGACGGGTTTGTCTTACACGCCAGCGTCAGCCCGCGCTCGACGCCATGAGCGTCCAGGAGGCCGTCTTGAGGCATGCGGCGTTGCGTGCGCGTGGTTGTTAATCGCATTGAAGCAGAGGGTCGGTGATGTAGAGCATCGGGGGGCTGTGACGACGGCGGGGGGCGCGAACGTGCGGGGCGAGCGGATCAAAGCGACCCCGCGGTTTTATGGGGCTGCGGAAGCGGCGCGGAGTCTGCGGACGAGATGGTCTGGTTGTCGGCGCGTGCGCTGGCTGGGGCAAGGCGCCACTCCGATGGAACGGCTGGCGCGGCGGGGCGCGGCAAGGACGGCCAGGCGTGGCAGCTGTGGGCGCTGCCCGGGGGGCTATCCGAGCGATGGCCGGCTGCGATGGTTTCAGACGTCAACAAAGATTCGAACGCGTGCAGGTTTCAGGGGTTCCGATGCCGTTGGGTGGCGCGCATTTCGCCCGCACTGCGCGCCCTCTGCGCGTCTCGATGCTTGATGTGCAGCTTTGTTGCTGGCGCGACGTGGACTGCGATCAAATAAAAATGCGATGACGGTCCCCATGAAGCATTTCATCGTCAGCAGAGGCGTGGCGACATGCCCGCAGCGCCTGCTGTCAAGGGCCAATCGCGTAATGGTTCAGCCCGAACACGTCTGACACCGGCAAGGTCAGAGCGTGGGTCAACCGCGGCACGAGGGTGCGCACACCCCTCGTGAACACTGAGCACGGCTTCGGGGTCATCATAACCAGCCAAGAGCGCCGGGCACAGGGGGGCGAACCCCCCCACTGGCCCCTTGGGAACCACACTCCCAGAGTGCGTGGGGGCTTTGCAAAGCGTCCCGAGGGCGGCAGCGTCGTTAGGCCACCTGAACGCGTGCGGTGAAGGCAGCGGCAGCCCCAAGGGACTGGGGGGACCGGATCTCGGGGACCTGGGTCCCCCGCTCTGTCCCACAAGGGGGCGCCAAAGCCGTACCAACACTCCGAACATGACGTGAAACCCTCGGCCACCGCCCCCGACTCTGCTAGGCCCCCGCCCGCCGGCGCCCGCCCGAGGTTTCCTTGCGGGCACCCCGAGACGAGCGCCGACGGGCAGCCGGCTGTCCCGCGGGGCCGAACCCGGGCTTTAGAACCCTGGAGGGCCGGCGACCTTGAACTCCTGCACGTCCAGGAGATACCGCAATGTGAAGTGCTCACCACGTCCCGCGCATGCGGGAGCAGGCTACCCACACCATCACAGGAGTGCCATCTAGCAGACCCGGTGGGGCGCACTTTGCCGTGGCAGCCTATCACGCCCCCTGCCAGCAGAAGCTGCATAGCTGCGCCATGACAGAGCGATGCATGCACAGGGCGCCATGGGATACGCTGGCGAGCCCTCACCTGTTGCGGCCTCACCTGGGACTTACCTGCGCGGCGGCTGCCACCGCCCCTGGGACACCCTCCCACGCGGACCTGCCATGCGGACCCTCACGGCAGATCACGCGGCAGCCGGGAAGCCTCCCCACTCGAACCTGCCGCCATCTGCGTGGGCGGGGACGAGCCGGTCCCCCCGCTCCCCCAGCAGAGCAGCAAGGCGCCCTGCCCCAGTGACAGCCAGAGTGTCTTGGACCTCGGCTGCCACGATGGTGCCAAGCTGGACATAGAGGCCTGCGGGCGCCGACGGGGAGCGCCAGTTCTCCCGAAGCTCTTGGCGGCGCCTCCAGATGAGCTTGAAAGCCGCGCCCACGATGACCGCCCACGAGTAATGCGTGAAACGGCTGGAGGGAGGGGGGACCAGGTGGAACACCGCCCGCGCCGAGAGGGCCGGAACCCGCGCGGCCGCCTTGTCCGTCTCCCACACCTCCTGGGCCCTGTCACAGGCCCAGAAGGCGTGGGCGACCGTGTCGTCGTGGGAGCACTGCTCGCCGTCCCTGCGGAGGAGGGGGCACGTGGTGAGGTCGAGCCAGTAGCAGTGCGATGCGGTGGCACGCGCGTCGGCCAGCGTCAGCCACAGCGCCTCGTGCATCTGCGGAGACAGGGGGAGAGCGTTGATGGTCTTGAGAGCGGCATGCATGCCCGCCGCCGTGACCCCGTCCGGCCCGTCCTGGGCCTCCCCGAGCGCCCCGGCCCGGGACCACTGCTCCACCTTGCGGGCGAGCCGCGAGGTGATGGTGGCCCGGTCGAAGGCCACCCCCACCGCATGTCCGACCGAGTACTGCTTAAGCGGAATGGGGACGGGCACTTCAGTGGGGCGCCGATGAGGCTCGAGGACCCACTGCGTGGAGGGGGTGACAAGGGGCAGGTTGAGCTCCGCCCACCACGCGGGCTCGGGGGCCAGGCGGGGGTCGGAGTGCGCAGCGACCGGCGCAGCCTGGGGGCGGGAAGGACGGGGGAGGAGTTGAGAGTCCTGCTGCGCGCAGTAAGCCGCCAGCGTGTGCTCCGCCCTCGCCAGGTCTGCGGGGGAGGGGACCTGGCCTGCGGCAAGGGAGCGGAGGTGAGCAGGGAGGGAGCCGCAGGCCGCAGGGGAGAGAACCAGGCCCTGCCAAGGGTCCCACGCAACCAGGATACCCACGAGCTGCTCAGCCACGCCCTCAAGCACCACACGGCTGGCATTGGCACGGGGAGGCACAGGCGCGCCCACAACGCCCAGCCCCTCAAGCGCCTTGCAAACCTGGATTATTACCCTTTTGACGGGGTCCTTGGCCGACGTCGTGTCGCCCAAGCGAAGGTGCAGCAGCCGCTCCCAGCGCGTGCCCCACAGCCGCCCGCACCACGAAGCCTCCAGCACCTCCGAGGCCACGGCGCACACTAACGGTTATATTTTGACATTGAGTGGGTCTCTGAGGGTGCTGGCGTAACTTTTGAGCACGCTGGGCGCCGGATTGGGGCCCAGCGCGGGCTCGCAGCAACGAATATGGCCGGTGACAGTGGCCTAGTTTCATATACTTTCACGTCCTCTATCACTATCAGAGATCACCACCCGGCCGCCGTAGCTCAGTCGGCCAGAGCGCACGGCTCTTAACCGTGTGGTCGTGGGTTCGATCCCCACCGGCGGTGCTCACCTCCGAGCACACCCCGAGCTGTCACTCGCTCCCGGAACCTTTTGTCCCCGCCCCCTCTTTGCGGCGGCTTTGGGGAGGGCAAAAAGGACGCTGGCAGGATTCGAGCCCGCGACCTCCTGGTCATGGAGGCGAAGCAGTGGCTGGGGAAGTCGCTCCTGCGTCCCCGGGGCACCTCCCCAGGGCTTTTGGCCGCTGTCCGTTTGCTCTTCTCATCATAGTCGACGCGCTGGCCCGCCCAGGGGGGGCGCGCCCCGCTCGATCGGGCAGGGGCTCGACACGTGCCGGCCGCGCGTTCCCAGCGCTGGGCCAGCCGGGGTGGCCTGGGGGCTGCCTGGCTGGCTGGTTGGCACTCCGTTCAGACGCGGAGAGGGGCAGGCAGTGGGGTTGAGGTCGTTGAGAGGCTGGCCCGCTACTGCGGCCTTCCCCAGGGCCCCAAGCCACACCGCTCAACTGAGGATCCCTACGTTGTCAGGCTTGAAGGCTTGCTGCCGGACAACCTCAGGCTTCACAACAACCAGTGTACGACTCAGAGTGGGGCGGAACGGAATCCCATCGCGACAACATCGCTGGCGCAAAGGAGGGAGGGCTGGGTCACGGCGCCGCTCACTCACAGCAGTGGCTCGCTCACAGCCCATAGCTAGCACCACAGGCGCCGTCACGTCACTTCCTGCCGCCCGCACGCGAGGCGTCGGCCACGGTGGCCATGGTCTCGGCCCGCACGCGCCGCTCCGTGTACTGCTGCAGGATGGCCCCGATGTCGTTGGCCTGCCGGGGCGCGCCCCCGTCCGCGTCCGCCCCCGCCCCCATCCCCGCCTTCTCGGCCTTCTCCGCCACGTACCTCGCGATGCGCTCCTCGGGCGTGATGCTGGCCTCGATGGCCCGCAGACGCTCCTCCTCCACGTTCACCATGTTGAGGAAGTCCGTCACCGTCACCTCCGCGCTCTCCGTGACGCCCTGCCGCCGCAGGATCGCCTGCACTTCGCTCATCTTCTGCGGCGACACCCGGTCGCGCACCACCACCAGGACCTGGTACACCGGCAGCTTGCCCTCGGACTTGAACGTCTTCTCCTCGAAGGCCCGCGAGATCTCGCGGCGCTCGTCCTCGTCGAGCACGCGGATGTCGCGCGGGGGCATGACGCTGGCCACCACGATGGCCAGGTCGCGCTTGCTCAGCTCCGGGTGCATGACGCGCACGATGTCAATGAAGTCGACGCTCTCCTTGCCCTCCCGGTCCAGCACGCGGTACAGGTCCGCGCTCAGGATCCGCGCCCGCTCCCGCAGCGCCCCGGACTCGGCCCCGGGCACGCGCGAGGCCACGTAACGCCGGAAGGCCTGCAGCGTCACCACGCCCTCCCCCGCTGCCCCCTGGATGTCGTTGAACACCTCCTGGAGGCTCAGGATCTCCGACTCTTTGACCAGGAACGGCGGGCCCGAGATCTTGATCCACCCGCCCTTGCGCTCCCCAACCTGGAGCGTGTGCACGTAGGCCAGCGAACCCTCGCGCGGGCCCCCGGGGGGCGCCGCCAGCGTGGACGTCCGGGGCAGCCCGCTGCCCGCGGGGGAGAGAGGCGAGGAGCCGGTCGCGTTCGCGGGCGGCGCGACGGGCGCGGGGCGCATCCGCCCTCCCCGGGAGGCGAGGTCGATGGACGTGGCGGCGCGGCTGCGGGGCTGCGTCGCGCCCGGCATCATCACGGGCGCCATGCGCGCCGCGCCGCCCTCCATCCCGGGACCCATCGGGGAGCGGCTCGAGGGCGCGTCGGGGCCTGCGCCGGGGAGGGGAAGGGGCCCGGTCAAATCAGGGCTGCGAGGTTGGGAGAGCGCGGCGGGGGTCATGCGTGTGCGCACGGAGAACAAGCCCTTAAAAAGGTCACCTGGAATTGCACCCGGTTTGCCTCCCCGCTTCGTTGGATCCGCGACAAACTCGGAAGCCCGGCGCTCCTGGGGGAAAGGGCGCAGCAGTTTCATGCTCTGTGCCCGCACACGCCCCGCCGGGTCCCCAGCGCGCCACCGCGGCCGCCCGGCGCCTCACCACAATCGTCTCGGTCAAATTGCGCTTCAGGTCGTCGAACCGGGCCCCCTTCTTCTCCGCGAGGCTCATCTCCATCGCCGCGAGTTTCTCCTCGAGCGAGAAGTCCTCATCCTTGCTCATCGCTGCCCCTTCCCTCCCCGCGCGGGGCCTGCGATGCGACCGATGCGATAGGTCACTCGCGCCGGCATCCGCGCCCCCGCATGGGCACGCGACGCGGGTCGAAGGGGCCCATTGAGTTGCCCGACGAAAACGGATCCCCGGGTCAACGCGCATGGAGTTTCGGGACGTGGCTGACTGCAGAAGCATGACCAAAAAGCCGCGAAGGCAGCGCGCGGGCGGGCAAGCGCCTGTCGCGGGACCTAGCGCGGCTGGCATGGCGTCGGCAGAGCAGGGTGGCGCCGGGCCCGCGAGCCGGGCAAAAGGGGGCCAGAAAGGCGCAGAAGAGACATCCATCGCAGAGTAAGCCTACCTGGTCCCGAGGGCGCGCCAGAGCCTCCGCCCCGCGTCGGCGTCCCCTGCGGAGCGTAATCAGCGTCAAGACGAGCCCTCCCTTGCCTCGCGGAGTATCGCTGGACCTGCGCGTGCGACGCTCGAGGCGATCTATGTTGCAGGATCCACAGACCGCGGCACAGCATATTGCTAGTGCGCTGCTCCAGTGCCACCATCTGGTGGAGGCTCAAGCGGCTAAGATACGAGGCCGCAGGGCAGCGCCGGCTCAGCGACGCCGCCAGTAGCGCAGATACGACGGCAGGACCCGCCGATACGCCAGGGCGGGTCCGGGGCGTGCGATGGCCCTCCAAGCAACTCGTGTGCTGAGCGGCCCCCACCTGCGAGCCCCCAGTGCCGATTGCGTGAATGTCCGGAGTGTCGCGGTCGCGGCGGCGCCTTGACCGCCCCGCTGGTGACACAGCCAGTTCCGTGCTGGACCGGGCTGTCGAGGGCGGAGCCGGATGCCGACACCAACGCGTCGCCTGGGCACATTGCGACGACAACGTCGCCTGCGTCACCCGTGTGACCCAATCGTACATGCGCCTGAGCGGGTGGGCCGCATACCTAGCTTCGCTCCACCACGCCCTCTCCCGTGACGCCGCGAGGAGTTTTGGGCTGTGCCGCTGTTGTTCCTGGAATCTTTTCGTCGCACCATCCGCAACTCGCGCACTCGCGAGCATGGCCGGCAATGGCGCGGTGCAAGGTGCCCGCCGCGTCCCGAGCCGCCGAGCCGGGGGCCCTGTCGCGATGCCGTCCCGCGCTTTCGCAGTGAGACAGGGTCGCTCACGATGCGCGTTCTTATCTGCCCCCAGGGGACGCGGCGCAGTTCACGGAGCTGCGGGAGGGGCAGGCGCGCATCCTGCTGCAGGGAAACGAGGCCTTTTACAACAAGGCCCAGGTCCAGAACCGCGACCTTTCCATCGCCGTCATCCGCCAATTCGCCGAGCTCAGGTGCTCCCGCGCGGCTGTCCCCGCGCGGCGCGCGCAGGGCGCCGCTGCGGGCGGGCAGGCCGCACGCTTCAGCGCCGTGCCACTTGCCGCGTCTCGCGCCCGCAGGGCCGCGGAGCTCGACGCGGGGCGCGGTCCGCGACACCTCGTCTCCCGCCGGCAGCGCGCGCGTGCGGCGCAGGGTGCCTCGGACGACGGAGCGACAGCGGAGGGTCAGCCTGCGCTTGCCGATGCACCTGGCCCTTCCGGGCAGGCGGAGGGCTGCGGCGGGGATGGCGCCGAGGACGCCGGCGCTGCCCCGGATCGCCGGCTGCGGGTGCTGGAGGCCCTGGGCGCCACGGGGCTAAGGTCGATACGCTATGCGCTGGAGTTGGGCGACACGGTGGTGCGCGAGGTGGTGTGCAACGACATGTCCCATGAGGCGAGGACGAGGGGTGCGTGGTGGCGGGGGTTTTGAGTGCAATTGCCGTACCACGTTGCGGTGGCTAAGAGATGGTCTTGCTTAGACTAACGAGGGCCACGCCACCAGCTGCCACCTCTGCCCCATTCACGCCTTTCCCTCCCCGCCCTCTCTCTCCCCACCTCTGCCCCACTCACTCTCCTCCCTACCCCGCCCTCTCTGTCCCCACCTTTGCCCCACTCACTCGTTCCCTTCCCGCCCTCTTACCCCCCAGGCCGTGGCCAGCATGCGCCGCAACATCGCCCACAACGGCCCCGCCGCCGAGCGCATCGTCACTCCCTCCCAGAGCGACGCCCGCGTCCTCATGCTGCAAGCTGCCAGCGAGGCGGGGAGGACCGCGACGCAAGAGGGACTGTTTGATGTCATTGACATTGACCCATACGGTGCCCCAGTGCAGTTCCTCGACGCAGCCGTCCAGGCAAGTTGGCGATAATGGCGGCGGCGGTGGTTACTGTGTTCGGCGGTGGTTCTGTTTTGTACAGAAAGGGACCTCGTGTCAGTGCAGTGCTGCTTGCCCCGTCACCCTTCCTCTTTTGTACCGAGCATCAACCATCTCTGTCCCATCATCGTCTCCCTGCCCACCTCCATGTCCCAATCGCCGTCTCCCTGTTCCCATTATCATTCCCCACTCCCAAACCCCAGGCCGTGTCAGACGGGGGCCTCCTCTGCGTGACGGCGACCGACATGGCTGTGCTGTGCGGCAACACGGGCGAGGCGTGCTATGCCAAGTACGGGTCGTACCCCCTGCACCGGGCGTACGGCCACGAGCAGGGCATCCGAATCCTGCTTGCGTGCCTCGAGAGCAACGCCGCGAGGCACAAGAGATACATCGTGCCGCTGCTCAGGTGAGACGTGAGCTTGTGAGGGTGCTTTGTGGAAGACATCGTGCCCGTGCTCAGGTGAGTTGCATGGCAGGGTGCGTGGTGGGTTGAGGAGTGCACCGTGCCGCTGCTCAGGTGAGCTGCGGAGGGTGCACAGTGCACCCGCCGTCTATGCCCATCAGGTGCTTAGCAAGCACTGCGAACAAACACCATTGTCACTGCCTCAACCCACTCCATTCCTACCCCCCCCTCAGCCTCCACATGGACTTCTACGTCCGCGTCTTCGTTCGCATCTTCACCTCCCCCCGAGAGTCCAAGAACGCGGCGTGCAAGCTGGCGTACGTCTACCAGTCGCAGGGGTGCAGCTCCTTCTTCCTTCAGCGCGTGGGGGAGAGGCAGGGGAGGGGGCAGGGGACCAAGTACACGCCGGGGCACGGGTGAGGGGTGGGGCATGTGGGTAGAGTGGTGTGCAGGGATGCGTGGGGTGGGAGGGATGCTGTGGGTGGTTGTCAAGCCCACTATGCGCTCTGACACCCCCTCTTCCACACCCGTTCTCTCCATACCCCCCACCCCTCACGCCTCTCATACCTCTCACCAACACCCCCCACCCACCCCCCTCCTCTCCCCAGCCCCGTGGTCCCCGAGCGTTGCCCCGAGACCGACGCCCCCTTCCTCATGGGAGGGCCCCTGTGGGCCGACCCCATCCACGACATGGCCGTCGCCAGAAACGTGCTCTCTGACGTCGAGGCGCGCGGGGAGGGGCAATACCCGGCCGCCAGTCGGGTGGCGGCGGTGCTGACGAACGTGCTGGAGGAGCTGCCAGACACGCCCCTGTACCTAGACATGCACGAGCTCTGCCGGGCGCTGCGGGCGACGGCGCCGAAGGCGGACGTGCTGAGGAGCGCCATTGTTAATGCGGGGTACCGGTGAGGGTGGAGGGATGCACAGGGGTGGGGCGTGGGGGAGCGGTGGGGGTGGGGGACTGGTGAGGGTGTGGAGTGGCACGGGGATGGGGTGGGGGTTACAGCTGCCATCACCAACCCATCCTTCGCTCTCTCTTTTGCGACATGTACCGCTTCAACCCATCCCTCTCTCCCTCTTTCTCCCCCCCCAGCGTCTCCTCCTGCCACGCGAGCCCCCTGGGCCTCAAGACCGACGCCCCCTGGCACGTCATTTGGGACATCATGCGCTGCTGGGTGCGGCAGACGAGCGCGGCGGCCGGGTCGCGCCCCCCCGACCCGGGATCGTACATGGCGAAGCTGCTGTCCAAGCCACCCAAGGTGGAGGCTTCCTTCGCCAGAAACGCCGCGGCGCTGTCGGCCGCCAAGGCCGCCAGGAAGAACCGGTTCCCGCCCAACCCGGAGGAGCACTGGGGGCCGCAGGTGGGGGATAGTGTGGTGTGATGGGGAGTTGATCGGGGGAGCTGCAGGTGGGGGGTTGGGGAGAGTGAGGGTGCTTGTGATATGGGAGTTGATGAGGGGGTCGCGGGTGGTGGGAATTGATAAGGGGGGCCGCAGGTGGGGGGTTGAGGGAGTTGTGAGGGTGCGGGGGTGGGGCTGTATGAGCGATGGGCGGCAACGCTGTGGGCAGTCGCGCCAGTCCCTAGCAGGTAGCTGGGCCCATGCATTCTTTGTTTCTGAACCCTTACCGTCACCCTTTCTTATCTCCTCGTGTCCCTCTCAGCGTCGCCACGGCAGGCCCGCACTGAAGGGTCACGCTGTGGAGAAGGCGAGGAGCAAGGGGGAGGAGGGCAACGGGGTGACGGCAGATGGGGAAGCGACAGATGGTCAGGGCGAGGGGGCTGGGGCAGGCGCAGGGCCGGGGGTTGGGGCGGACGCGGGGGCGGGTGCAGGGACGGGGGATGGCGACGGGGAGCGAGGGGCCAAGCGGGCTCGGACGAAGGGGTAGCGGGCACGGTGCTGTGGCTGAATGCGGTGCAGGTGCACAGGTTGAAAAGCATCCTCCTTTGGTGGGCTCCGCTGGTGCTGGTGCTGTTTCGGTGCCAGTGGAGCGGAAAGCCAGCAAGTGAGGCTGCCAGCGGCAGAAACTGGTCCACAGATGTGTTGTTGGCAAGCCGACCCACCAGCTCGGTTCAAGTCGAGGCCGGCTGCGCCATCACGCTTGTCTTCTCACCTGGTCCTGCCCCGTTCTCTCTCACCGCATTCGTTGGTGGTGACGCCGCCCGCTCGCCATCCTTTATTGATATACTCGCAAGCAGTGCGCCACAGAGGGCTCCAAGAGAAGGCGCCCGCGCTCGCGGAGGGTCGCGTGTCGAGCGATGGTCATGAAGGGGATCATGGTGCTGGGCGGTGAGTGCCGCGGCATCACTCATTGGTTGTCAGATCACACGCTTTGCACGTCGCCTGCGCGCCGGCGCCTTTCGTATCCCGGCCGGGGAGCGGCCGGCGCGGACGAGGCGGGACTGCAACCGTGTTTTCCCCAGCGAGTGGCCCGCGAATGAGCGAGTTTCCCACCGCACCATCAATACTAGTATATTCTGCATGACTCGGGATGGCAGGCGGGCCCTCATTCTCCTAACCTGCGCCAGAGCCGCCCCGTCCGCAGCGCTCGGCGCGGGGCTGTACTTCCTCGCGAGGTACGACATCCGAAGGAGCGGGCATATGTTTCGACAGAACGTAGGCGTCATAAAGAACTGGCTGGAGGAGGCGGGGAAGGCTGCGGAGAGGTGCGCGGCGCGCGGGCGGGTTTCGCTTCGCAGCACGGATTGCAAGCCGTGCGGGGGACTCATCCCGCCCCCTTGGCCGCCGCCGCAGCGCATCGAAGGACGTTAAGAAGCTGCCCAAGGATGGGAAGGGAGATGGGGGCGGGCCAGGCTCCGGATGACGTGCTTTTGGCAAAGGCTCTCGTTGCAGCTGATGCCAAAGTTTTGCTTATTACCTCGCGCTTTCTTCACTGGCCCTACCTCGTCCCTCGCCGCGTCGTTCAATCGGTCGTACGACTCGCCGCGAACGGCCTACCTCAGCGTGGGCCCTGGCAGCAGCGCTCCGGCACAGCCCCACGCGAGATGAAAGCACGCGCCCCTCACTTCCACACAATCACACGGTGTCCGACAGCCCCTCAGCGAGTCCCTCGGCGTCAGTCATGAACTGGAGTATCGAGCGGCCCAGCGTGGAGTCGACCGAAGCGTCCACCGCACCGCCCCTGGCAAGCGACCCTGGGTGTGCAAGGGCGAGACCGGTTGCCATCACATCGTGACCCACCACCACCCCAAACATCCCATACATGCACCAATATCGCATCTGCGCCCAAGCCACAGCGGATCGCATCCCACGCCCCACGCCACCGCATGCCAATCCGCATCGCCCATACAGTCCCAACCCAACCGCCTCTAATGGCACGCGACATGAGAGGTGCCTCCAGTCGTGCGGCTCTACATCTGCCGCGACTCACCGGGCAGCCCCAGCGTACCCCCCTCGCCGCCCTCCCCGGACCCCTGCTCCCCTTGCATGCGGTCCAGCACCTTCCCTACGATCTGCACGGCCCTGACGCAGGCGTTACTCGCGGACTGGTCCGAGTAGGTGACCAGGCGGTGCGGCAGGATCTGCACGTTGGGCTGGTACCGCACCCACGCCTCGTCCCACACGCCCGAATTGGAGTCGAGGGTGGCGAGGTATGCCAGCTGCCCCGACAAGAGGGCGTGCTTCACGTCCACGTCATCCACCGCCACCTCGCAGGCCAAGAGGATCTGGGAGACGAGGGTCGAGGCAATGATCGACGTGATGAGTGCATAATTACGACGGTCAAACTCATGTAGAGATTATACAGTGCACAGCACACGAGACAAGACGGGGACGGCACGGTGTGAGGGAGCAGCTGCGAGCGTTACACAGTCCCCAATGGTCCCACTCCCCTCACCAGGATGGCACCCGCAGGCATCAGCCCCAGCGTCTCTGCCGTGATGAGCGGCGAGCCTGCCTCTGACCCCGGTCCCCCGGCTGCTGGGGCGTGTACCGACACCGCTGTGGCGCAGCTGAGGAACTCTTCCAGGCTGGATATGCACTCGACGAAGCCTGGGACCTCCTCTGCGGATAGAAAGGCGGGATAAAACGATGAGAATAGTGGCTATGCTGGTGCGCATTGTCAGGGACCTTGTTTGCATGGCCAGGGGCATTCGAAAGTAAGAACGACTAGAGACCCAAAAGCTGTGAGGTGGCACGTAGATGGTGGCATAGCGATGGTGGTAGAGTCGCAGCAGTGACCTGACCCATCGCACATCGCCCCGCTCACCGGGCGTGTCGGACAGGATAGCGGGAGGCAAAGAATCCGACCCTTCCCACGTGGGGTCATATGCGACCACACGCATGTTGAACCCCTGAGCGCGGAGGGCCACACCCCTCGCAGACCGGTCCCAGCCCCAAATGCCCAGCGTCTGGCCCATGCACCGCCGCAGTCCCGACAGGCACCGGGCGCTGGGCATCACGGGGCAGGACGTGGCGCCGCCCGCCACGCTCTGAGACGGGATGCGCCTGCGGGGGTGGGGGTGGGGGTTGATCGTCATGCGCGGCCGTGGGCAGTGGGTGGCAGCGTTGGGCATACCAGACAGGTAACATCAAGCACATGCACGAGCCCTGAGCAGGAGCCTGGGCCTGACATGGCGTGAGTCCTCCAACAATAGCACCGCTCGCCTCATGAAGTTGAGCAGTACGGACATGATGGTGTCAGCGACCTCGTTGTGCGTGGACCTCTGCACCTGCAAGATGTCCCCGATGCCCACTTGCGATGCCACCTCGGCGTCCAGGTTTGGGTGCTGAGACTGCAGGGCGCGGGCGACTGGACTCGATGAAAGTGATACGGAACTCGCATCAGCGACGTTGCGAGAGTGTCGCCAGCCGTGCAGCGCACGCTGCGGCAGCCAGCCGTCGCGCGCTAGGAGAGGCATGCGAACGCACCAGAGTGCACACGACGAGCTTGTCCGTTAGTCGCTTCTGGATGGATGGGTGCAGCTCGTAGACGCTGGGGACGATGACCGCGAACGACGCCTCCAGGAGCTCCTGGTCGACCTGCGCGGGATCGGGCCGGCGAGACAACTAGCACAGCTGCAAATCGCAGATGACGTCGGGGCGCACAAGCTCCAGCTGCGCTGGCACGCCGGGGTCAGGACTGCGCGTAAACAGTTCAGGACGCCGCGCGAGATCCGGCGTTCCGCGCAACGGCGCTGGCAAGCCATGAGATGGATACGAACGAGACGCACCTCCTCGGGGCACATGACGGTGCGCACGCCCTTGCGCTCGAGCAGCTGGAGCTCCACTTGAAGCCCCGGCGCCTCCAGACCGAGCACCATGACCGTCGGGCGGTCGGAGATCTGATCTAGAAGCGCATCCATGATCCCTCTATCGCGCACAAAGCATCACAGCGCGGCCGGCCCCGCGGCCAGAGAGTTCGTGGCCTCTACGCGCAGTGAGGGAGCAAAACTGCCTCGCGAGCCAATCAACAGCCACCCTCCGATCACGGCGAATGCCACACGTCAACACTGAACGCGTCGTGCGCGTTGCCGGGGTCAAGGCGATCGAGGCGCGACGGCGGGGCGACCTCGCTGCAAACGAGGGGATTCAAGCGCCTAGACGTGCAGACAGGCGGGGGGACGGCACGGCCTCTACCAGCCACTTACTCTCGGCATCACCTGCGCGTGAGACCCAACGGGGAAGGAAATCCGCGACAATCACCGACGCTGGCAAAGTGTAAGAAAATGCTCGTCGACGCTGAAGCGCCCGGGCCTGCGCGCCTCCCAGCCATTCACCAAGCGCTCTGCGGTGTGGGGTTGGACGCGAAATGCTGACCCTCACCGCCACGAAGCTCACCCCCGCGAGGGCGGGCCGCCAGGGCCCCGTCGCGGTAACCTGCCGCGTGCAGGAGAAGGGGGCCAAGCACTTGGAGAAGAGCCGGCCGAAGAAGGTGGGGCGCGCGGCTGGGGACGCGCGGTCCCAGCACTGCGGAGGCTGGAGCCACGTGCGGCTTTATCCGCGGCCGCGGCGCGCTCCCCGGCCCAGGCGTCCAGCCGAGCGCCCCCACGTATGTGTTCGATCGCTGTCCTCACACAACTGCGTCGGGACAGCTCTGATGGGGGCGCCGGGACACGAGAGGGTCCCGACCAGCAGCAGCGGACGCCTGGCCTGAGAAACGGGCTCGCATCGTGCCTGGCCACGTGGCCCCCATCTCACGCTGCCCGTCCGTCTCCATCCGCAGACGACGCCGGCCGACCGGAACCGGAAGCCCGCGCAGTACGCGCCGCTGCCGCCCGCCCCGCCGCAGTTCACTGTCAAGAGCTCGAGCAAGTGAAGCCTCGTGTCCAGCTTTAGCCGGTGAGAGTGTGTCTGAACGCTGCTATGGTCCGGGGCTTTCAGAAGGCGTCGTGAACCAACGCTGCATACGATGAGCACCCTCCACTCGACCCCCGCAGGAGTCCGGGTGCGATGGAACGGGCCTGCCGTGACATGACCGTGCCTGGCTGTCCAAGATGACCTCCCGACTTCGACCTGACCCCAAACCCCCTTCTTTCCCTGAGTAACCCTTGCACAGTGTTCGCCAGCTGCTAGCTGCCACCGCTGCGCCTGCCTGTTGTGCATACTGCACAGGCGCTAAGCTGGTTTGCTTTGGACCCCGTGAATACGTCCTACGGTATCCTCTGCGCTTTGCGTCGTCTCACGTGCCTTTCGGCATATGACACTAAGCCATAGCTGGGTGCGAGTCTGGCCTCAGAGACTCTAGTCCGAAACAGCGATGGTTATCGTCAGAGCCAAGGCTCGGGAAACACATCGCGTTCTCATCACCGGCCAGCTCCCGACACCACAGCAAGTCGGCCACGCATCGGCCTCAGCCACCGACAGCCGTCGACATGGGCTGTGCCTACCCGCCCCCAGGGGCAGCTCCACGTCCCCATTCAAGGAGAGAGCCAGCAGGAGCTCCACACGCGCCCGTGACGGCGCCGGGACCCGCCAAGGCGATGCCCCCATACGAGCAAAGACGCAGAACCAAACACCCACAGCAACTGTCGACAGAGATTGGGGCTCCGCCCGTTTACCCGCCCTTGGCCTTCTTCGTCTGCCCACCGATCTCGAAATGCTTGCACCGCTGCGGGACAAGAGCACGATGGCCACGTAAGCGGCCCTGGCGTGGACGCGCTAGCTCCCACAATGCTCCCGCTGGCAACGTCCGCCGCCCCCACCTTGATAGGCTTGAGCGCCTGGAACTTGCACACCGAGCACGTCAGACGGAGCACGATCTTCTTGGTCGTCTTCGCCTTCTTGTGGAACACGGGCTTGGTCTGCAGGCACGTGCAGGGCCACAGCGCGTCAGCGAGGCGGCGCGGACCGGCCCGGCGCAGCGAGGGAGCGTATGCACGCCTGGTCTGGCGCGTGGGCTCGCGGGCGGCGCGCGCACCTGGCCCCCATACCCCGACTGCTTGCGGTCGTACCGACGCTTCCCCTGGGCGTACAGAGAGTCCTTGCCCTTCTTGTACTGCGTGACCTTGTGCATGGTGTGCTTCTTGCACTCCTTCCCCTTGCAGAAGAACTTCTTGACCTTCGGGATGTTCACCTGCGGGGGCGGCCCGGGCGCACGGCTCATGCCCGCCCGTCCGGCACTCTCCCGTGCGCGGCGCCATGCCCGCAGCGCGTGACTTGGACACGACAAGCAAGACGGAGCCCCGCGGTCGCGCGAAGAAATCCACGGGCTCCGCAGGAGGAATGCAAGGGCCCAGCAGAGCAGGCGGCGCGCCATCGACCGCGAGATGCGCATTCTCGAAGTCATGGATTGCGCGCCGCGCCCGCACGGCCTCCCGCGATGCGCAGGGGCCCCGAACCCCGCCCCGCACTTCCGTGCCCTCGCGGGGGTCGGGGCGCGATCCCCGGGGCGGTCGCGGGGGCGAAATCATCCAACGGAGCATTCCGGCGGGCGCGGTGCCGCGGCCCGACCCCGCCCGCGACACCCGAGCCCCCCGAGCCCCCGTCCCTCACCATCTCGGCCCCCCTTCCCCAGCGACTTCACCGACAGGTGCTTGGGAAAAGGGCGCGTGAGTCGCGCGCCGAGGGACCTCGACGGCAGGCCTGCCCGACCCCTGAAACGCCAGTTGCAGCGCAGCACCGGGAGACCGTCCCCGGCGGTTGCCCGATGCGGATTTCTGGCGCACTTGCCGTCGGTTTGTCTTCAATGCGCGCGGTCGCGGCGACTATAAGCTGGAATAAGCCTTTGTTCGCGCCACTGGCAGACCGCGAAAAGGTGTCAGTGAAACAAGCGCTTTTGCGCCTCGCCACGCGCTCCGGCCGTCCCCCCTGCCAGTTCCCCGGGTATCGGCGAGAAGATGTTCGCCCTCGCGGTCCACGCACCCGTCGCGGCTGCGCCGCAGCAGCGGGCTCCGGTCCGCCGGGCGACCCTTCGGGCCGCTCCCCGCGCCCGCAACGTCTCGGCCCGCGGGAAGGGCGCCACGTACACCGTGACCCCCGTCCAGGCCGACACCGTCAACGGCGTGAACCAGGAGCTCGTCCAGAAGTGCATCAATGCCATCAGGTGGGCCCGGGGCCCGGGGGCGATTGATCACGGGACGGCGTGGGGCCCCCGACCTCCGACACGTCGATTGCGGATCGGACGCGCTGCCGCAACGCCCCGCGCGCACCCGGGGCCCCCCCTTGCGTCCCCAGGTTCCTCGCCATCGATGGGGTGAACAAGGCCAACTCCGGCCATCCCGGGTGCCCAATGGGGTGCGCTCCGATCGCGTACGTTCTCTACAACGAGGTCATGAACCACAACCCGTCCAACCCCAAGTGGGCGAACCGCGACCGCTTCATTCTCTCGGCCGGGCACGGCTCCATGCTCCAGTACGCCATCATGCACCTCGCCGGCTACAAGTCCGTCGGGGTGAGTGCGCGGCGCGTGTCGGGGGGGCTCCGGGGGCCCCGGGGCGGGGTGCTGGAATCGTGTTCCCCCTTTCGCGGGGCCCGCCCGGCGCCCCCGGGGGCGATGGGGCGGCCTGGCCATCCGTGGACGCTGCCTTGGACGCGGATGTCGCCGCTCGGGGGGCGGAGGGAGGGCCAGGGGGTCCCGGGGCGACGCGCGGGCCCCGTTTCCCCGCCCCAGATGGACGACCTGAAGTCCTTCCGCCAGCTGAACTCCAAGACGCCCGGCCACCCCGAGAACTTCGTGACGGAGGGCATCGAAGTGACGACCGGTGCGTCCCCGTTCTGCTGCGCGCGCAGGGCCCGGGCGGCGGATAATGGCCGGCCCCCCTGGCTCCGGGACCGGCCGCGATGGCCAGGCATCGGGCCCGCCGATCGCGCAGCGCGCCGTGAATCGATCTCGCGCGCGATCGTCCGCCCGCCGCAGGTCCCCTGGGGCAGGGCATTGCCAACGCGGTGGGCATGGCGCTGGCCGAGAAGCACCTCGCGGCCCGCTTCAACAAGCCGGGGATGGACCCCGTGGTCGACCACTACACGTACGTGATCATGGGCGACGGCTGCAACATGGAGGGCATCTCGTCCGAGGCGGCGTCGCTGGCCGGCCACTGGGGCCTGGGCAAGCTAATCGCCTTCTACGACGACAACCACATCTCGATCGACGGCAACACGGAGATCTCGTTCACGGAGGACGTGGCGGCGCGCTACGAGTCGATGGGCTGGCAGGCGATCCACGTCAAGGACGGCAACACGGACGTCAACGCCATCCGCAAGGCGGTGGAGGCGGCCAAGGCGGTCAAGGACAAGCCCACGCTCATCAAGGTCACCACGCTCATCGGCTACGGCTCCCCCAACAAGGCCGACACGCACGACGTGCACGGCGCCCCGCTCGGCGCCGACGAGACGGCCGCGACCCGCAAGAACCTTGGCTGGGAGTACGGCCCCTTCGAGGTGCCCAACGACGTGTACGACGCCTTTAAGTTCGCCACCAAGAACGGCGCCGAGAAGGAGGCCGCATGGCACGCCAACTGGAAGAAGTACCAGGAGAAGTTCCCCAAGGAGGTGAGCTGGGGTGCTGGATGGGAGACAATTGAGCGACAATGCGGACGAACGGGGTTGTGCTTTGAGGGGCACGGAGGGTGGCAGGGCGGTGGGTGATGGGGTGGGGGGGTTGGGCGATAGTCGGGGTGGCGCGAGAGTGGGCAGAGGGTGGCGGTGGCGCTAGGAGCGCGGTCATGGGCTGTCTGGGGTCAAAGCGGATGGTAGATACAGCGGGGACGCCACCCCACGCGCTTGCCGCCCACTCACTTGCTCAGCCCTGTGTGTGACCTGCGACCTGCCAACCCCGCAGGCGGCTGAGCTCGAGTCCATCACGACGGGCAAGTTCCCCGCTGACTGGGAGAAGGCTCTCCCGACCTTCACGCCCGAGGACAAGGGCCTCGCCACGCGCCTGCACTCCCAGGTGCGTGCGTGTCGTGGGTCCTTGCAGCCACGCGCGACTGCGTGCAACAGCTGGGCGGCCCTCACTGTCGCCGAGTGTGTGCTATGCTTGACTGCGGCTCTTTCAGGCCCTCACTGCTGACGCGAGGCTGTCAATGAGTACCGCCCTCGTCGCCACTCCTTGAACTCCCCTAGTGCTCCGCGCGGCGTCTGCCACCGCTCCTCACCACCCGCACCCCCCTTTCCCGCAGACGATGCTCAACGCCCTGGCGCCCGTGGTGCCCGGCCTCATCGGCGGCTCGGCCGACCTGGCCCCGTCCAACATGACGCTCATGAAGATGTTCGGGGACTTCCAGAAGGACACCCCGGCGGAGCGCAACGTGCGCTTCGGCGTCCGCGAGCACGCCATGGGCGCCATCTCCAACGGCATCGGCTTACACTCGCCCGGCTTCGTGCCCTACTGCGCCACCTTCTTCATCTTCACCGACTACATGCGCAACCCCATGCGCATGGCCGCCCTCTCCGAGGTGAGACGTTATGCGTTACATCATTGTCTGCGGTGCGGCAGGACGTGGAACGCAGCCCGGAAGATGGGACCTGTTTGGGGCGAGCCTGCCCCACCTTGGCGATGCGTCGCAAGCGCACATGGTCTTGGCAAATATAAACGGACTTGGCCACTCACATCGAATTGCGCCGCACCTTGTCGCTTCTGTCGACTCGCTCTCGACACCACCCCGCCTCCCCCCCCCACCCGCCCCTTGCAGTGCGGCACGGTCTTCGTGATGACGCACGACTCGATCGGCCTGGGCGAGGACGGCCCCACGCACCAGCCCGTGGAGCACCTCGCGTCCTTCCGCGCCATGCCGAACATGCTCATGATGCGTCCGGGCGACGGCAACGAGACGGCGGGCGCCTACGCGGTGGCGGTGGCGAACCGCAAGCGCCCCACGACCATCGCCCTCTCTCGCCAGGGCATGCCCAACCTCCCCGGCACCTCCGTTGAGGGCACCAAGAAGGGCGGGTACATCGTGCACGGCACGCCCGCGGGCCAGACCCCGGACGTGATCATCATGGGGACGGGGTCGGAGCTGTGCATGGCGGTGGATGCCGCCAAGAAGCTCGAGGCGGAGGGCAAGAAGGTCCGGGTGGTGTCCATGGTGTGCTGGGAGCTGTTCGAGGAGCAGGATGCGGCCTACAAGGAGTCGGTGCTGCCCAAGGCGGTGCGGGCGCGCGTGTCGGTCGAGGCAGGGTCGTCTTTCGGCTGGTGCCGGTTCCTGGGGGACAAGGGGCACCACGTCGGCATCGACTCGTTCGGCGCCTCCGCGCCCGCCCCGGCGCTCTACGACATGTTCGGCATCACGGTCGACAACGTGGTGAAGGCCGCCAAGGCCTCCATGGCGTAAAGGTGTTTCTGACAGACGGTGCTCTGACAGTCGGTGGGCAGGGCGATCGGGGGCCTTGCTGCAGGGAGCGAGGGGCTGGGGTGCAGGGGACGGCGCTGGGGCGAGGGGCCGATGTGGCCGACGCGCGCCGCGCAGTTTGATTGGCGAGCGCAGTGCGCGTGGGTGAGCCCCACCGAAGGCCGGCCTGGCCCTAGCGCTAGTTACGGCCGACTGCCGAGCTGCGTGCTCGCGCGGCCGCGTCCTCGTTGAACAGACATGCGACTTGGCTGAAGCAGGGCTGCGTGGGCGCCAGCATTGGCGCACGGCTGGCGTTTCGCACGTGACAGCGAGGGACGGCACCTTTTGCTGGCCCGTGCAGACAGCCCCTGCCAATCCGTGCGGGTTCGCCAGTGTGACAGCCACTGCCGTGCGCAGAAGCAACCAGAGTGTCGTGACATTCTGCTACGAGTCAACACCCAGCTGCATTTGGATGCTCGAGCGAGCTTTCTGAGCAGCCCGCCGTGTCTGGCGGAGAGCGTTAGACATGGGGGACGAAGTCGCGTGCTTGTTCGCGCTCGGAGCGCAGCTGCGTGCGGAGAGGCGCCCGTTGCACGCCGTCAAGGCGTACGAGGCCATTTGCATCAGCAACAGGGCTCTTCCGAGGGACGAGGTGCGATAAGCGCATTTTGAACTCGACAAACTGTATGTTGCAGATATCGCGGCGGTCCAGATTGGGATACGTGCGATGAGCGAGGGGCCTGCGCTGGACTGTGGAGGGAAGGCCCGCTGCGCCTCTGCCGCAGGTTAGAGCACGCCTTCACATCGCCGACATCCTGCTTGAACACACATACAACGCTCTGGAGGCAAAGACGCATGCGGACCGCGCGCATCTGGTCAGGCGAGGGGCCAGACACGCAGGCACAAACGAGCTCGAGGCTGCGCACTCGGACCACGGCGTGTCTTGTGCTGATCACGTTACATACAAACATTCGTTTGCAGCGTCGGGAGGTCGTCTGCAACCGTCCCGTGGAGCCTGCGGTGCTGGCTGGCGGATGTGCAGGGCCGGTGCTGCCGCACCGTGTGCTCGGGAGCGGAGGAGCTGCAGGTGCGCTTTTTCACTGAAACTAGCTTGCTTGGACCGACAACATGCTGGTTTGCTGCCTAGAGCTGCGCCATCGCTGTACAATCGGCGGCATCGAGGCAAGGCCGATGCCGCTGCCCATGCTGCGCACCCCGGCGCCGCACAGGCGCTCGAGCGGGGTCTGGAGGCGTGCGGAAAGGAGGATGAGACGTTCAAGATGCGGGACGTGGCGGAGTGGCGATGCCGGCTGTCTCTGCAGGCCTGCCGGGCCCACCTCGCCCCTTGCGATGCGAAGTCCGAAGCGTCCGCGTCGCGCGCGGCCGACCTGGCCGGCGCTGCAGCTGCAGAAATGGAGCGCGCAGGTCACACGGACCTCGCGGCCTTGGCCCGCGTCCACGCCGCGCAGGCTGCGCTGGTGGCAGGGGAGCTGGCGGACGCAGCAGGGCATCTCACCTCCGCGAGCGACCTCCTGGCGTCCTCTCCCGTAGGCTCCGCAGCCATTAAGGCACACGTGGAGCTCGTGCAGAGGCGAGCGGGACGTGCAGGACGCTGGCCGTGACTGCTGCACCAGACCCGATCTGCGCTGCTAGTGCCAGCACGCTGCGATCGCTGCAGCTGTCCTGGGCGATTTGTTGTGATGACGCGCTTTCCACTTGTCTCCTGCAGGTTGCTGCACCTGCTCCTGGCTCTGCAGGACGGCACGGGCCGCGGGGCGCTGTCTGCGGCCGTGCGCAGTGCAGCAGAAGCGTGCGAGGCGGTGGTGGTGCTCTCGCAGGGCAGCGACGGGGCGCGCGGGACGGAAGGGCCGTCGACGGAGACGTGGGAGTGCGTCCTGTACCTGGCATCGGCTGCCGTGGCGCTGCCCGAGGGGAAAGGCGAGCGACACGCAATGCCGGGCATACCGGTCACGGCACGTTCTCAAGCGTAGTATTGGATATACAAGCACCCCAGGATGTGCCGAGGACACGACTTGTAAGACCTATGACGTTATCCCTATCACATTATATCTCTGATCACTTGCAGAGGGGACGTTGGAAAAAGCGGAGGCGGACGCCCAGCGGGGATTGGAGGCCAACACAGAGGGCCTGGCCAAGTTGGGCGTGGCCTGGCCCCCGCCCTCGCCACCAGCAGAGGTCCCCATGCACGACGGTCGCATCGGCGGCGAAGCAGGTGCGGTTCGCGGCTAGCTAACCGTGTCTTCTGCTTATCAGGGGACCCCAGAGCTGAGCCCCTTACGTGTGGGAGTGATTGCCAATGGGTCCTTAAGGGCTTCTGCGATCCTGATATGGGCCTGACCCCAAGTATTTACACTGAACCTAGCCTCACTTGCGATGCAGGCGATGCCGCCGTCGCCTCTCCCCACGCCTCCGCACCCGCGCCGCCATCGAACGGGGACGCCAGTCACCTCCGCAACGGCACGGCTTCTGTCAGGCACCCATCCCATGGCCTGCCGCTGCCAGTGCACCACCCGCGGGCGGGCGGCGCAGCGGTCCTGGCAGAGCTGCGCTTCTCTCTCTTGGAGATCCTGGCTCAGGCGCAGCTGACGCGGGTCGGCGTCAGGTGCGGGCGCCAGGGAGGGGAGCGGGGCGCGTGCTGCCAGTGCGACTGTGTGGGGTTGTGCGTGCCGTGCAGTGCCAGCCTGGGTTTGCAGAACGCGTAGCACGCTTGCACAACCTGTTTGCCACCCGCAACCCTCTTGCCATCCCCAGGGAAGCCCTTGGGTCAGTACAGGAGATGATGCAGCTGCTCTCGACCTTCCACCCCCCGCCGCCCCACCTCCTCGCCCGCCTGCACCTCGCCTGCGGCCTGCTGGCCCACACCGCGGGCCGCGTCCCCATCGCTACTCGGCACTTTGCGGCCGCCGCCCGCCACGCCCCGCCCGCCACTCGCCTGGGGCGCCTGGCCCGCGCTTACCAGGCCCTCGCACATCTGGAGTCAGGGCCTGACGGTCTGGGTCCCGCCATGGAGGGCCTGACTCAGGTGGCGTCAGCCGAGGCGGAGGGGGCGCCGAAGGGCCCGGACGATGGGCTGGCGGTGCTCTACGCACGGGCACTGGCAGCTGCGGTGCGGGAGGGGCGCGGGGGCGGCGGGGAAGGGGCCGGGGAGGCGGTGCGGCTGCTCAAGTGAGTGGCTTACACGGCAGGGGCATCGGGTGTGGCGATGCCTGTGGGTGGTGGTGGTGCATGGATTGCGTATGTGGTGCACCGACATTGCTGCATAAGCTGCATTCTGGTGCATGTCCGGTGTGTCCCACATATAACTCCTCATGTAATTTGGTTTCTCTGTCGAGATTGGTACTTTGCACAAGGGATTGATCCATGCGCACACCCCTTCTTTCATCCTTGCAGAGAAGCCCTCAAGTCTGCCCACAAGCACCTGGGCGTGGCGCAAGTGACGCTCCACGTCATGACGCAGATGGCAGCCGTGGATTTGGCCAAGGGTAACGCAGCGGTGGCGCAGGAGTACGCCAAGACGGCCGTGCTGATGGCGGACCCCAAAGACATCCTCGGGCAGCTGGGGGCCATGCAGGTGACTGTGTATGACTGGGTGATATGCTGGGGAATGGGTGGTGGGGGTGCGATGCAGGCGACTGCGTTGTGGGCGTCCCATTCTAAATTGCCCTTGGCTGCTAATGATGGCTAGAAGTGTTGCGTTCCCATCGCGACAGCCATTCTGCTGTCCATCTCAGGTGGTGGTCCCTGCGATGGAGGCCCAGAAGGAGTCGCATGCAGCGGATGTGGCGAGCACACAGGTGAGCGGCGATGCTCATGGCAGCTGGCAAGGGTGGCAGCCCCACACAGCAACAGCCGTGGTGCCGACGAGGCCTGTGGTATTGTCAGTGCCTGCGTGCACTGGGCGTCACTCCATTCTGACAACCAACCCCTTTCGTGCTTCGTGCTCCGCAGGCGTGGGTGAGGGACCAGCGGTCCACCGTGGAGTCCTCGGTGGCGGCCGCACAGAGGGACGTTTACTGGCATGAGGTTCTGGCGTTTGGGTTGGGCGACGAGGAGGAAGAGAGCGACGGATGAGGGGGGGCATTTGGGAGGGGGCTCGGCCAGCTTAGATAAACGCAGCTGTGTGTGGAGGGGCACGTTTGTTTGGACTATCAGCGACAAATTGCCATCGCCACGCTGTCCGCTACACGCTTCACATTCAAAGGCCAGCCGCTTGCGGGGCACAACAACTGCTTCCACGCGTGCGCTGGCTTGTGATTAGCCAATTCCATTGACTATCGCCCGTCTCAGAAGGACGGGTACATGGTGTCGTCGCTTTCGCTAAGCAGCCACTGGTGCCGCACGTGGTAGGCCACCAAGGCACGGCGCACGGCCGTCTCGGTCAGACCCGTGCCCGGCCCCCCGCACGCTGCCATTACCGCCGCCACCACGTCCGCCACGCGCACCCCGTCGCCATCTCCGGCCATGTACACTCGCATCTGCTCCGACAGCACCTCGGCCAACACACCCTCCTCCTCAGATGTCAAATTGCGGCCCCGCCGGTTGTCCCACGCGTACCGCTCCGCAAAGTCCGCACCAGGGGCGGGCGGGAGGCCGAAATCGGCGTCGTCGTCCGCAGCTGCATCCACGGTCGCCGGGGCAGCGGGCGTGG